>PVHX01025340.1:0-22531 GCA_004024805.1 Geosciurus inauris | reverse complement strand
CAGCTGATTAAAGCAGAAATCTCAGGGCCATTCATGCCACTATTTTTCTCCCATACCCTAACCCAATTCATCAGGAAATTCTTTTTGGTTCTGCTTTCAAATACATTCAGAATAGACTCTTTCCTATTTCCCTGGTCTGAGCGACTACCACCTTTACTTGGATTATCATAATAGACTTGTAACTTGTCTCCTTGCTTTGAGGGCCTCCCACCGCCACAGCATTCAGAGTAATCCTCTAAAAAGATATGTTGGATCCTTTATACTCAGAAGGAAAGAGGATGTCTCTATGATGGCCTCCAAATTCTACCATCATCTCATTCACATTTTACTCTATACCTCTTTCATTCCTTATAGTCTAGTGACAATAAACTACTAAGAAGAGCAGATAAACTGATGCCTTAGGAATTCTATGTTTATTGTTCTGTCAGGCCAAATTGAGTCTATCTGAGATATCTACATGATTCATTTCTTTTCATTATTTAGATCTGTGCTCAAATATTACCTTCTCTGTGAGAAGTACCTTGATATCCTGTTTTAAAACTCGAATACTCTCCAGCGTGAGCCAACACTTACTTTGCTCTCCACTTCATTTCCACAGCACTTATCACATTTTAGCATAATATAAAATGTATTTTGTTTATTACCTGAAGTCCCTGAGACTCCAGAAAGGATGTATCTTTTTGTGTTTTGTCAATCAATGCATTCTAAATATCTCGAATATTTGTGGAATTAACCCGATGCTATATCAAGAAATTTTGGCTTCTGAGTTCTAGAATTAGTTTTGGGGTACTGAAACAATTGAGCAAATGGATGATGAAAGTGGGCATATACATACTGAGTAGAAATCATGGGAAAATAGAGAAATACACGAAATGTCAGTAGGGAAAAGGTATAAACACATCCAATTTTTCTACTGAGGGCAAGGAACAGAGGCAGGGATGTAAACAAGGAGATATTCATGTAGATATTAATAGATATTTTTACCATTTCAAAAAGGCTAATAAATTATTTGTTTAGATGTTATATGATTTTAAAGGCTGGCTGATTTATCCATCTTTTCCCTTTTTTCCAGTATTACATTATTTCAAAGGGTTGCTGATTATTTCATAGGACTCTGAGGTAGTTTTTGTCACTTACATAAGTCTAATTAATATAAAGAGATAAAATACTTTATAAATGCAATTTTATTGTGGGCAAAATATTGAAAAAATAAGACACACGTGAGATAAAGGCACATGTGAATAGGATCCTCCGAGGTAAAAGGTTTTCCCAATCACTGACATAAATTGGTTACAAAGAGTGAGTTATAGGCCAACTGTAATAAGAATTGAACTTATTGGCTTATCTATTAAATATATTATTGGATCAGGAGTCTATTTTTAATGACACTCTGGTATAGATTTCACACAAGAGTTGCAAAGAAGATACTCTACCAAGATGCCAAAAACTGCATCTTTTTCATTCCTGAAAGATATTGCCAAGACTGCCTAAATCTTAAAATTAACAAGGATTCTATAATAAATTAATTTGCTTCAAAAATCAGAAAGTATCCTGGGTCATTTAGGATATGAATATGTTTTTATGTGTATCTTTCCAAATTAATAGTCTACTAGGTCTATCAGTTATAGCAGCAATAAAAAAGACTTTTATGGAAAATTCTCTGAGACTAAAAGTGATATAGATGCAAATATATGGAAATGATATTTTTCTTCAAACAGTAGTAAAAGGTGTGTTTGAAAAATTCATGCTGTGGAAGAATAAATAATGTTCATATAATCATTCTAGGAAGTTGCTTATTTTATTTGCATGTGTACTTTATTATCTATTTAAAGGTAGTTCATACAAAATGCAAATATAAAGTTGTTGAATATTTTAGGTTAACTCAAATATCTAACGTTAATTTTCTATTAAAAGATACACCTTATTTAACATTAATGTATGCCTAATTTGCAGTTATCATTATGATACAAATAAAAAGTACAAATAAAATAGATAGAAACCAAATATTAACACTAAAATTTATTAATTAACTTCCTGGAGAACATGTTATAATTAGAATATTAATCATAATTGGTATCATAAAGCTATTTACAATTCATAGTATCTGAAATATCTGATTTCATAAATCACTAAGAATTTTTTTATTTTAATGAATCAAATATTAAACTTATAAGAAGATTATGGGTTTTATTAATGCTTATTGGAAATTTCTGGCATTTATTTTGTCATAGTTGGAAATAACTAGAAAACATACTTTTCATTCTAATAATATTCACTACTATTGTCTATGTAAACAAGCCCCTAAACCTCAAATGTCTGCTTTTGGGATATCTTTTTATTTTCTTAGTCCCTCTGGTTGGAGAAACTAGAAGGCCTTCTAAGTCTGTCCTATATGATAAATCTCAGCCAGGCCTTCAGATATAATACCCATTGAGCAAAAGAAAAATTGAATCCATTTATACTAGAATAATATCTCTGTTATCAATTCCAATTACCTAGGCAATTGGCCACCTTTTCCTCCTTGCTTAGGTTGCTTTCATTAAGGCATATGTTCCTTTAAACAGAACATACCATTCCTGGCAACAGAGGTCATTATACAAATCTAGAAAATTTATGCAGATTATAAGGAAAAGTGAAAAAGTAGCATGGATTGAGAGAACACCAATGGTTAGAAACCTCTAAAAGGTTAGAACTTGAACATGGGATCACTTGATCGTCAATTGTTCTTTAACAGACAGAATCAGCATTTTAT
Organism: Geosciurus inauris; assembly: GCA_004024805.1. Classification (NCBI taxonomy): domain Eukaryota; kingdom Metazoa; phylum Chordata; class Mammalia; order Rodentia; family Sciuridae; genus Geosciurus; species Geosciurus inauris. Next base: position 19,779 of record PVHX01025340.1, on the reverse strand, counting down.
GAGATCCAAACTGATTTTGAAAACTAACCATTCCATGATACACAAAGTCCAATTTCCTGATAGACAAAGTAGAACTCTCCATATTTCTCCTATTGCCATTTAGAAAATAATATGCCATTATTGATAGCATGCACTATTCATGGATAACAAAATTTGTTTTTAATGCAGCTTGTTCTGGCCTCTAAAATATAATAAACACACTTAGACTGTGGAGTTAAACTACAGAATATTAATCTTGGAGATCCACATCTTGAAATTTCTGCTCTCATTAATTCCCCCCTCCTGATTTGTATATTCTATTGCCACCAAACTAAGCTTTTGATGACCCTTTCCTCGTCCCACCCCCTGAAAAAAAAATGTGCTGGGGGAAAAGCTTATGTTTCAAGGTCAGAGAAACTCCTTCAAGAGTCTTAAACCCACTTGAAGAGTACATAACTCAGGGATTAAACATTTTGAAATGAACGAAAATTCCATGGGGTGGGCCAATGAAAGTTCTGCACAGAAAATTCTAATCTATATATTTGACATTACATTATACAAGGATGCTGAGTGGCAGATAAGAACAAGGGAGTCATGAATTAATAGGGGATGGCCTTTCAAAGAATAAAAGGTATCCCTTTCATGGTAAAGGTGGCGAAACTGAAGAGGAAGTTGTATTCTGAAGAAAGCAGTTTTTAGGTTCTGGTTTTAGATTGTCTCAGAGCTGTCCATGGTGCTAAATTAGGTCAGACCTTTAGTCTGCAGAATTTCTGTTTCCTGAGAATTCTGTAGGCCATGACTTACAACACTGTTTGTTATATGGTTATCCTGTCAACCCTGCTGAGACTCCCATGTGACTGCTTAACATAATCCATATTCTCAATTATGCTTATTTCATGCAAGTTATGAGTTAACAGATTCATTCAGTGATATCACTACATATTCTGATTGTTAGATCTTGGTGGGGCCCAGCCATTTGTATACTAATAAACAATCTCGTATGATTCTGATGAGGGACTAATATCCTGCTTTCATGCTAGTCTTTCCAAGGTTGTCCACCTCAATCCCAGCCCCAGTGCTTCTAACATACAGGTGATTCTGATCCCACCAAGCTGCTGGATATGTCATTTGGAATCATACTACTGGAGTTTTATTTAGAAAACATCTTTAAAAGTCCTTCACCTCTAATTTTCCATTTTAATAATTATCTATTTTATTTCAAACCTCCATAGCACCATTTTTGTAGTTAAACAGACGTTGAATCAAATTAACATCTGTATTGAAACATTTCACTTAACTTTATATCAAAGTCTTTGTTTATTCTCTTATAAAATGCAAATAATATCTACTTCTTTGCAGATTTATTTTGAGGGGAGTATGAGGTAATGTTTCTATGTTACCTAGCATAGTATGTGACACAATGTGTGTTGACTGAATATTAGTTCTCTTTCCCCCTTTTCCTCTAGATCCCCTTTAATTTCTGCTTTATTTATTACTTAATCTAACCCTTGTTTCCAGGATTTGCCTTAAAACCAGACTTTAAAATTTCTGACTAATAAAAATAGCTATTACATAGATAGTGCATAGTGGGTGAGTATCAAGACTTATATAGAACATATCACATATCATGGCAAGGAGGACTCACCAATTGAATGGCAAAGTTGAAATGCTGAAGAACCTCAAACCCCACCTACTAACCTCTATGACACACTAAGGTCAATTATCATTTAGGTTTTCTTCCCCAGTGTGCCTAAGCCAAGTGTCTGGCATGTGGATTATTAGACATCAGAGTCTCTTTCACTGTAAGGGAGTGATTGTCTATATTCTATTTTGCTGAATCACTGTTATCATCAGTCAATAGAAAAAGAATAACCAAATACCATAACAGTTAGCAAATGTATGATATAGGACACTAAAAGGAATTTCTTTAAAAACCAAAAGAGCTAATAATACAGCCCCTAAATTGCTGCCTCTACTCTCCACAGAGTATATATATTTGAAAATCAAAGATCACCATTCATTCTCATACTTTTTACATTTTCAAGAAGGGAAAATTAAGTAGCAAAGGCAGATTTTCCCTGTTTGGTTAAGAGTTGAACTAGATATAGAAGACCTATAATCCTCTGTGCTAAACAAAGCTCCTCCTACTTTTTTCACTATGTTCAAATCATCTTAAAAAAAACAAGTGCCTTGTAAGAAGATACCATAAGTATTACCATATCTGTCAACATATTTATAAAGTCAGGATGAGTTGGATGTTCTTGCATTTATCAATTGTAACTCATCAGGATTGCTGTGAGTAGAAGGGAAACCCAATACTACAACAAGAAAAGATATGATTGGTATGTTTTAATACCTGAAAACATACTTGCTAGCCAGGCACGGTGGCACAATCCTGTAATCCCAGCACTTTAAGAGGCTGAGACAGGAGAATCGCAAGTTCAAAGCCAGCCTCAGCATTGGCAAGGCACTAAGCAACTCAGTGAGACCCTGTCTCTACATAAAACACAAAATAGGGCTGGGGATGTGGCTCAGTGGTTGAGTGCCCTGATTTCAATCTCCAGTACCAAAGGGGAAAAAAAGCAACATACTTGCTACATAGCACAAGAATATACTTTAACACATCCATCATTCCTTTATAGAAACAGTCCTTTATGTTCCTTTGTGGTAATAAAATAGTTCTGTTCCTTGATTGTGGTGTTGATTCTATGAATCTATATATGTGACTAAATGTCAAGGAATATTACATAAAGGTATACAATAAAAGAGAACGTGTAAATCCTGGTAAAATCCAAGTACAATCTGCAGTATCATTAATTGTATTGTGCTAATATCAAATGCAGGTTTTGATAACATTATATTTATTTCATACATTACCATTGAGGAAAGTTGAGTGATGTGTATAAAAGAACTCACTGTACTATTTGTGCAACTCTGCGTGAATCTATGAATATCTCACAATACAAATTTTAACCATTTTTTAAAATATATTTTTAGTTGTCAGTGGACTTTATTTGTTTTATATGAGGTGCTGAGAATCGAACCCAGTGCCTCACACATGCTAGGCAAGCGCTCTACCACTGAGCCACAACCCCAGTCCCTCAACCATATTTTAAACCCTATAGGAAGATGGTCCCTCTTTTAAGAGACAGCGAGGAAAAAATAATCAGAGAAAGGGAAAGAGTTTGGTTAATTTCTAATTGGAAATGTACCTTTCTTTTTTTCACCAGAAAGAGAAAACATAATTTGCTATGATAACAAGTTTTGAGAAGTGAGCTTACTCACAAGGCTTTAAAAAGTGTGAATGAATTTTGTCTGTCAAGTGAATAATACATTAAAATTACTTATTCCATCTTTGTTTTGTCTTCCATTTACACACTAGTTCTGTAAACCTGCCAGTAGTGTCATTAATCTTAAATTATAACTGAATTTGCAAATTAAAAGATGTGATTTGAATTTATCTTAAGCAAATTATTATAAAGACATATGATGCTGTAACATATATCTAGAAAACTGTGTATCCTCTCAAAATGGAGTTGAGCTGTTCCTAAGATGGTTACTTGAAGTGATTGAATGCCCTGAATTATAACATTGATTTTTAAATGGTCTAGCCACATTGCCATTGTTTATTTTTTACAAGATTACACCTTGGGTTTAAATCACTGACAAATATCTTAAAAGTATCATATGAAAATCATGAACAATAGAGTAAAATGAAAGTTCCAAAAGTTAAGTAATCTTAGAAAATCTAGTTATCAAGAGGCATCAGGCAATTACTTTTCAAAGTTTGTGTTGATATAGTTTCTGTTATCAAATTTTATTAGACAAGTTATTTTCAAAAGTACATTGGTTATTAAAAGAAAAATTAAAATTAGGTCTTTCACCACCAGACATTGCTTATGCAAGGCAGATACAACCTGTAGCTGTAAAACAATTGAGTTGACATTGTCATTTGCAACAAATTCACAGTCAAAAAGCTCAGAGATATTACTTTGCATAGAACATAGGAGTTCTAGTTATCTCATCGTTAAACCCATTCTTGTCTATGCAGTAACATTTAACATTGAATCTAGGGTGTGCTTAAGCACTGAGCTATATCACCAGCCCCTTTTTATATTTTTAGAGACAGGGTCTCCATAGGTTGTTTAGTGCCTTGATAAGTTGCTGAGGCTAGATTTGAACTCATGATCCTCCTGCCTCAGCCTCTCAAGCCTCTGGGATAATAAGCATGTACCACCATACCCAGCTAACATTTTTAAATTGAATAACTCTCCTCTCCTAAATGGCCTCAATGTGCTCTCTTTATTCAATGACAATTAGTATGCACAAACTTAAAAGTACAATTGTTATTTTCTTTTGTTTTCCTCCTAAGATGCCTTATTCCTATTTTAAAAAACTGTTTTATAAATGGTATTTGCAAGAAAAATCCAGAATTCAATATAGTAAGGAGCCCAACACACACGACTCCCCCACTTCTTGTATATTATATCAAATAATTTATAAATAGATATTTGTCGAGAAAGCCCTAATTTTAATTTTAAAATTAATATTATTCTGGCTGCTTTATAAGAAATGATGTGCCTTGAGGTTCTTGTGAAGATGGCAAAATGGCAACAACACAGTCTAAGAGAGATGGACAAAAATGATACAGCAAACATGGGTCAAACTTCTTTGATGCATTTATTCCTCATCTTAATTAATATTCATGACTGAAAATATCCCTTGTGTTGTTTAATATGTGTTAAGCTGATGCAAAAATTGATAAGGTACCATTCTTTGTGGAGCTTATATCATAATTAGAGAAAAACAAAAACAAGGAGGTAGAAAATAAATGCTATGTAGTATATAAAGAAGGAGAAAAAATATGGAATAATGTGAAGAGTATGGTACAAGTGGAGGATGCAGCCCTAGACCATGTTGTCAGGTCTCTCTTTGAAGATGATCACCTACTAAAAACTCTGAGGCTACACAGAAGAGAGACAATTGCCCTGGAGAATATCTGCTCCAGGGAAACCCTGCAAATTGTGTTAAAACTTCCCACATCAAGAGGGATTTACTGACTCTCCTTTTGTTTGGATATTCTCAAAAGATTACACAGGAAATAGTACATCCTCCCTCATCCACCTTCATTGCCCTTCCATCCTCTAACTGAGAAAAAGAGAAGATTTGACAAAAGGCTTTAAAATTTGGTTCTTTTACTTAAACTTGCTGAGTTTCTTTGGGGAATTTATCAACACTATCTACCTCATAGAAGTTTGGAGGATTAAGCAAAAATAATAGCTAAGAATATGCACTGAATATTGTCCTTTCTTCATTCATACAAGGCATTGTAGTTAAAAGGAAATCTGATTCATTCCATGATGATACGGAACCATTCCTATAATTCTTTGTAAAAACTAAGATAAATAGCTGTACGGTTTTTGAACTTAGATAAGGGTCTGAATTTTAGGTACTTCTCTTATTGCTTTGTAACCTTGGAAAAGTTATTTAAGTTCTGATCCTCAGTATCCTCATGGAAACATTAAAGCTAAAATTCTGTGTATGCTTATTAGAAAAATAAGTTGCCACCTAGCAACTTACCTAGCATAAAGAATAAGTTATTAACATCACTAATACCAGCATCAGCACCATTATCATCTAAAAATCTATTGTTCATGGGATCTAGACACAATTATAGCACCCTCCATCCTACTTCCACATTTGCCTACATTATTTAAAATATCTTTTCTACTTTTCTCTTCTTTAGGCTTAGACAACGTTTATAGGTCCATCAGACCATGAAATCAAGCATTGTATTCATGTCTTATTTGTTTTTGGTTTTTTCCTTAGCACCTAATACAAAATCCTATATTATTAGAGAATCTCAATATAAATTTATTGAGTATGATTAAATGCCAGAACTGAATTTAACCACCGCACATTAATCTTTTCCTACCTGCGTACAACTTCAGAGGAATGTATTATCTTGAATTCCCACAAGAATCTTTGATTTAACTGCTCATTTAAAAAAAACCCTACACATAGTATTATAATATACTTCTCTAGCACAGCTCACTGTCCTGGAGCATGTGGTGCTGAACATGAAGCTGGGCTCACTTGTTAGCTAAGCAATTGATCCTGCAAATTAAAACAATGCATTTCAAATAATGATGACTAATTGTATATTGTAGACTTTCAGAGTCTTTTTACTATGGTTAAAAGTAAAAAGGAATTCTTATATACTATGTCTACTAGATACTGAATACCATCATTCACTAACTGGTCACTGAGTATAACTCAGATCTTGTATTTTCCAATACAAGTTCATCATCAAAATTTTCCTCAGTGGTGGATATCTATCTAATAAACTATTAAGATTGGCGTGTCTCCCACAAATTGTAGACAAATAATTCTCCTAATCTACTCCCATTCTTTATTAGGATACAGCATTTGAGGTCACAATGTTCTCTGAAAATCTAGAAATTCCTAAGGCAAAATCTAGGTGACACAATTACAGAAGATGCTGCAACTGATTTCCCTCAAGCACAATTCTGTTGCCATAGAATCATCTCAAATCCGTCACCTTTAAAGCTGAACTCTTCTCCATTCCACTCATATGGATTTTCACTTGGGTTTTAGTTTAACAATTGAAATTATTAGAGCATAGGCTGATTCTCTCTGGATTCCCAAGAATGGTTTGGATTCCCCAATATTTTTCCTATTAAAATAGTATCAAAGGCAAAGATGAATCAAATCTTAGCATGTTTATTATAAAGACATTCTCAAGGTACCATTTATTGTAAAATAATTTAAATCTGATTTAAATAAAAGTTTCTTCTAATTCATTTGTATTACTATCACTTAAAAGTAATATATATGGATGGTATTTGAAAGTCAGGATTTATTTTACTCTTATGTTCTATTATAATAAACTCATAGGCAAGACCAAAAGAGTGCACTGACAAGGATCTTTGGTAAAAGAAAAAAATCAAAAGAGAATAATAAATACAATAATCATGACTACAGTGCATATTTAGTCTTCAGTATGTTAAATCATATATGCAATTAGGCAAGAACATGTTGGCTTTTAAAAATAAAATCCACATTTTGAAATCCATCTTCTTTTAAAAGTATGTAATTATAAATAGAAAACAAAATCTTCACTACCTGAAACAATATAATGGTGATATAAAAGTTACAAAGATTTATGATTGGATATATATTAAGACCCATATCACATGTGCATAAACTATTTAAAAATAGGTCCCTGTTAAGATTTTGCTGGAAGTGAGCTTGTTGTTGTGAAAAATAACACAATTTATACAATTTGCAAGGCATCATTGAAAAGACACATATACACAAAAACATTGTGAGTAGTGGTACATATTTAGTTATTGAGGTTTTCACTGTAATGTGCCTGGGTGTGCCTCCAACTGATGCTAAATTTAGTGATATTTGAAGTTTCTTATAAAAAAAAGGCAGATGCAAAGAGTTGGCAAGGAAGGTGCCTAAGTTCAGCACAGCGTGCTCTTTGCAGCAACAAGTGGCTCTGAGGGCTTCCTGCTCTGTTGCACTGTGAGAGAACTATGTTAAAATGTATTGGTATTAGTACAAAACAATAAGTTCACCTCACTGTATTTCTTTGATTTCCAAGACAATATATCTGTCTATCTGGCTGTTTACCTGTCCATCCATCTATCCATCCACCCACTCAAGTACTCTCCTTCTTCTTCCTCTTACAATTTATTATGAACATGGGAATGTGCATTTACATTTTAGATAATATACAGATTACTTTCAGATTATAATAACTAAAATGAACTCAGAAACAACTATATGACAGTTTCCCAAATGTCACATATTGAAAGTTTCTAATGATATGATTCTAATCTGATGATATAATTTAACTTTAGTATCAAAGATACTATTCTACTTTTTTAGCAATTGCTATGATTAATTGGTAAAGTTATAAATTGAGACATCACAATATTTATTAGCCATATTATACTTTTTTAATGGAAACCATATGAAATTTAGCCTCTAAAAGGGAAAATAATAATAGTAATCTCACAGATAGTGGCAAGATTCAAATGAAATAAGGCACATCAGTATTTTCTTAGTTTTAAAGTGCTGCCACATTACTCTTATATCATATTCTGTATCCTTGTTGTTTAGAACACTCCTTCCACATGTATGTAGATCTGTCTAATGCTTTTTTTATTCTAGTATAGTCATTTATTAGCAGAAACAACATAAATATTTTTTCAGTCCTGTACTTAACAAATATCTCCATAGTATTAAATAGTATAGATAGATGATAGATATGATATAGGGAGGGGGACAGAAGGGGAAGGAAAGAAAAGGTAGAGGGAAAGAGAAGCAAAGAGAAGAAGGGTAGTTGAGTGGGTGGATAGATAGATGAATGGACAGGTACACAGCCAGATAGGCAGATATGGATATATAGCATATGATCTTTGGCAAATTATTTAATGTTCCCATTTCTGTTTTATCATAGATAAAATTGGATAATAATAGTATCTACATAAAGGATTGTTGTGAACATTAAGTTAGTTAATCCTGGCACATGGTAAGAGCTCAGTAGTGTACATTATTTTTCACTGTATCTTTTGTTTGCCTCTTTAACAATCTGTCTTATATACCTATATAGTTTTTATGCACAGATTAAATATATCCCAGTAATGAGAGTTATCATTTATTAAGCATCATCTACATCATAGAAGTTTTACTCTAAGACATATAACCAGGAAAATAATCATTTCAGGTACATATCGTTATCCTCATTGTATAGATGAAATGACCAAGACTTAAAGATTGACCAAGGTGTTTAAACTGTTAACTTGAGATAGCAAGAATGAAAATCAGAACCAATGATGACAGAATATCTGTTCTAATTCAAGTACAACCTCTATGAGCCTCAGTTTCCCCATCATGGTGGCAGGCACACTTCACACAAGTGTTGTGAAGGTTAAATGAAACAATGACCAAAAGCGATGAACAGAATGCCATGCATAATATAACTCAAGATAAAGTATCCACCATCATTTTTAGTACTATTACTATCTATATACTATTATGTTCTTCCTTATCACTATGAAGATCATTATCATCTATCTAGCTCTACAACACATGGTATTTCCATTCCATATGTCATCTAAGCTGGAAAAATATAACTATATCATTTTTTATGTAGCACAAATAGATATTATAAACTTGGAATATTTGAAAGTTAAACTTGTCTTATTTGGAGCATAAAAATAAAAATTCTATGTTCAAATAATAATTTTACTTATAATGACAAGGTATTTAGAATTTAAAAACATTATCATTTTATTTTTGCATAAATTCTATAGCATAATAATTATTGTGTTCTTTTAAAATTTTTATTATATAAATTTGTACACATAATCAAAAGTAGGTTGCATAGTATAATAAAACACCACATACCCACAACCTACTAATTATCAACTCAAGGCCAGTTTTACTTCATCTATATCCCACCAAGATGCATCCACCCTTACACCTAACTTTGTATTCTTTGGGTGTTTGGAATACTGAGGTAATAAATTATCTCAAGTGATGTAGCTAATAAATGACAGAGTTGTTATTTTAAAATAGACTTCCCAATATTGATATTTTCTTCTCATTCTATTATAGGTACCATCTTAATGACAGGTATTATGCAGCAAACAATTATATGTTTACTAATTCATATATGGCTATCAGTGAGCACTTCAAATGATTGACTTTTTGGTTATATGTTTAAATAAAAGTTTTCACACATTATCACTTAAATAGATAAGTAGATATTTTACAACTTTATAAATTTTAGGAAAAAATCCAAAATGAAATATGTTACAGCTGCATAAGGTACATTGTAAAGTTAACAGGAAAAGTAGAGAATGAGAATCTTTTGAGTATATGCACATGTGTGTGTGTGTGGCATATATATGGCATATATCGTGTATGTGCATGTGTGTGCATATCACCATAGAGAAAAGGTCAGAAAGTTATACAACAAAATGTCAATTAGGGTTTCTGACTGGTGCTTAGAATTTCTAGTATTTTTAGATTTGCATATTATCATATAGTACTGATAAGAAAGGTAGTCATATAGTGTAGTCCTACTGTTGGATTTGAATTCTCACTTTGCCATTAGCTAACTATATAGACTCAAAAAAGTTATTTATCTATACCTTTATTTACTCATCTTTGCCATTGAAGTAATAGTGATATCTACCTCACTATTTAGAAGACTAAGTAAATCAATCCATGCAAATTAATTAGATATATGCATGTTAGATATTATTATTAACATTACATTATACAATATTTTAATAATAAAATGTAATAACAATTTGACTATGAAGAGGAAATTTGTTAACAACTTTTGAAAATTAATCAAATTAATTTTATTCTATTGGTTTACTCTGCCAAATTTGTTTATAGCACATGCAATCAATCTGTGAGGAATAAAGAAACAAGATTCTACCTGTCTTAGTTCAGGGCTGACTTGTGAAGTGACTTGCCAAAAATGCAGATAGAGTCTTTTGTTTTGTTTTCCCAGAATATCCCTCTTTTGATGAAAAAGAATATTGTAAAAGATTATGTGATAATTCTGCACACTGGCAGGTCATAGATATTTATAAGTAAACTAATAAATGAAGTAAGAATTAATCTTTATAGAAATACTAGCTGAGTACAGTTTCAAGCAGTGTATTTAAAAATAAACTTCGTGTGTACTAGTGGTGATAACTTGTACTCATTTAAATGCTTCTGAAGCATTCTTTTCAAAGTTAATAACTTTTCTAAAATAAGTCAAATCATGCAATTTGATGAATATAAATTGCAGCAATTTACCACTGCTAAAATAGAATCTGAGCATTATAAGAAGAGGAGTTCACTTGGCTACTGTCTTTACACTGAATACTTTGATGTGGTTACAATAATAAAGTGATAAATTGATGTGTTTTATTTTATACTACTTTTTGATAAAAAGGGAGTTCTTAATTCTTACCATGAACCACAAAACATGAAATTAGCAAAAGGCAACTATGGCCGAATACATTTCAAGCAAAATGTCATTCATCTCTGTTAAATTGATCTGCTGAGTCTAGCAGAAATGTCTCCAATATTTTCTTGTGATGAGTCAAAGCTAAAGGGAAACACAGAGCCAGCACTTAGAGTCATCTAGTGAGGCACCACTTAATTACCTTTTTTCATCTGTTTCAAGTTCCAATGTCTATACCAATAACTCTTTTTCTTTGCATCAAAATTTACCTATCTATTTAACAGTGATAAAAACTACATAGTTCTGAAAATTTGTTTTTTTTCTGTTATGTTTGATAACATGTATTAAAATGCAATTTTTGAGGAAAAATAAAAATAAATTCAAAAATAAAATTGGAAGCTGAAAAAAAACTACATAGTATGTCCAAAATACTCCAAAAATCAACAATAAAAACAGATAAAAATAAATGAACATAAGTAACTGTCAATTGTGATTCTCAACAGTATAGATATATCAACTCATTAGTTCTTATATCAATTCTATCAGGTAGGTAGCCCTAATGTTCCTATTTTACAGATGAATTATTGCTCAGCAGATTAATAGAATCTCATATACACAAATATAAAATATTACTAACTATAATATCCTAATTGTCCTACAAATATCCAATAGAATAGGAATGTAATAGGTGTTTGTTGAGGAAAGGTTGAATGATGAGTTGCAATAGAGTCTACTAATTTTTTTAAAAAAGGAAGTTAGATGTGGAAAGACATGATTTGGTCTTATATTAACTATTTACTGAGATTTTAAACATTGTTACCAATGAAGTTCAGTTTTATAGAATGCCTTATGTTAGATTCCCTTTAGGGAGATTCTGAGATGAGGCTACATGCAAAATGATAACATAGGATGTGTTTCCAGGAAACATTAGTAATGGAGTAGAAAAGTGAGACTAGGAAGGGAAAAAGCCAACCATGTATATGGCATAAAAGTCTAGGTGCCAATACAGTTCACTCTGAATTTCTTAGCTTGGGCAAAAAAGCTCAAATATGTATGACTTTGCAACAACCAGTAATTGATTAAGGGCTTCCCACAAAGAGGAATGTAAATTCTAAAACAGATCTGACTCTTTTACATGAATCAAGTAGGTTTGGGCAGTCTAAGAGCCACCCTCCAACAAAGAGATGTAGGAGCTGGCTGTTGGGAATGAAAGTACATCATGGAAAATATAAAGCAAACCTGAAAGGATATGAGTTTGTCATCAACATCACCTACAAAGAATTTGTTATTCATTTGAGAATAAAAATAAGGGTGAGTATGAGGATAAAAATGGGAAACATGACCAAAACCTTAGCCTAGGCCCTGGCACACAGCAACACTGAATGGCACTGTTAAGAAGCTGGGAGGTAATATTGGGAGCAAATAACACAGTGCTGAATACATGAAACCTTAAAGATAGGTGTCAATTATTTTTCCTATTGCTGTCACTGGTGATGCCAATGTGTAATGCCAAAATTAATATAATGCTGCTATATTTATCTACAAAATCCTATAAAATACTTGATTACCTGGCACCATTTATGGAGGTGAGGGTGCTAGTTCAGAATCTGAGCACCAAAGAAGAGGCAATATCCTTATCAACTTTACTACTACAATAGTATTGGGCAAGAATCTCAAAACACAAAAACAAAGGGTAGCATCTTTTAGCTATCAAATAAGAAAATATCTTTATTGATAACAATAGTAAGAAGAATGGTATCATAAAGGACATCTCTGATATTTCTTTCATGATCTCTGCAGATATTGGTGTTCCTTTCGAATCTGCTGATGAAATCAGTGAGTCTCTTCTACTGCCATGAATTTGGGCGTTTGATTTAAACATTTTTATACATTTCTAGATGAAATGAAAGCAGTTAAGGAAAGGGTAGGTAAGAGAGATATACCAAGTGTAAACTACCTTACTATGACTTTTCATCCTTTGATAAAACTTCAGGCTGAAATGAAAGTGGATGGAGAGGCATATGCCATCTAAATGCTAATATTAGGGGAGTAGATGGGGGAGAATATTGAATCTTCCTCTATGTAACTGTCTTGTTTGTTTTGCTCCAGTGAGTGCATAATATTATTGCACTTTGTTTTTAGGACAAAAAACTGAGGTGAATTTAGAACAGATAAAATAGCCAAGGAGAAGTTGCACTGCCTTTTAAAATGATATTTTGATTAAGCTGGAAATCAAAAATAATATCAGCCAATGTAAGAAAAGGAAATAGTTTCTCCCTCTCAAATTAGGAGGACACATGAAATGGCTAAGAATGTGATATGATGACCTATTTTCTTAGGGCTACAAGTGGTTTTAGGAGCTGTCCTAGCTCTCTAGTTTTATACTTGTTTAAAGACTAGATGATGAGTTCACCTTCTCATCCTTCATTTATCTTAGAAGTTGAAGGATGTGGTCAGGGTTTAATGACAAAGTGACAATCATGAAGCTGTCTCATTTACAGGTTATGTGTCTATAGGCATTACTATATAGGAAGGTCATGAAAGAAGACCGCTTCTTCCAGGAAATGCCTCCCTACCAACTACATTTCCATAAGTACTAGCAGCAATAGTTAGGCATGGGAGCTCTTACTCTACTGTCGTTTCCAGTGCAGGTATTTCTTGAAAATTATTCTAAATCCATGGAGACCATTATTGATAGATATTACAGAGATACTTACAACATGTCATTGAACCAAGAATTATTTTTGTTGCTGTTTATTGGCTTTTGTGATTTTATTGTCTGCCTGTATTATATTAGGGCACCACTGAATCTCCATGAACGTGAACACAATCAATATTTGTAGTCTTGAGAAAGAAAATTTCTTGAGGTTAGAAACTATATTTTCTCCACCATCTTACAAAAGTGGCTGTGAATTCTAAACTACAATAGCATCCAGTAACTGCTTCTTTATATCTTGGAGATTATTCCTGCACAGTCAAACAGAAATTTAAATAGCCCTAACCTGTAAACATACATCCTCTTGTGCACATGAATTTATGTGTGAACGTACAAGCACACAAAATGTTGAATACAATGTTAAATTAAAATTTTCACATTATTTTAATTTATTCAACCAAAGAAAAATAGCAGGAACATTTCCTCCATGATATATTAAAGTTTTCTTTAGAATGAGTGTCTCACATGAACACATTGCAATGTTTCTTTAAGGTAGTGAGTATGTTCAATTGGAAAGTAGAGAACTGTTAGAAATTGTCTTTTTAAAGACAGAGAGGTGTGTAAGTCTATTATGTTCACATATTGTAAAATATGTAACTAGTATTTTTATAAAGGCTTGGCTTTCACCTATAATAAGCTTTCTTCTTTATATGAATGTAATGATTTTACATGGGATCACAGTGCTGAAGAATTCCTAAGGTACCTTGACATAGAAGATGCTCGGGGGTTTCACTAGGTTTTCAGAGAGTAAAAGTAGAATGCAAATGTTTCTGGATCCTATATTTGTCTCTTGACTTATATTTTTAAATAACACACCCACACCCACACATACACATATTTTTATATTCTACTTCAAACAGAAGTATGCCCTGCCCTTTTTTTCACTGATAATAAATGTTTGGTTACCACAGTCTCCAAAGAATAAAAAGTATTCTCAGACATTTGTTTTTAAGATCATATTAACTACTGATATTTTAAAAGTAGAAAAATCCATAGATTTTTGAAATTATAAAATCAAGGCCAAAAGAATACTTCCTTAACTATTGTGGACAAAATCTTCTACAAGTAATTTTTAAGAATTTCCAATGTATCTTCCACAGTAAAACATAGGGAAAATTGGTTTAAAAAACACCTTTATAATATTTGGGAACATTATTTTAAATAAAATATTAAGGTAAATATATTTTGTATGCTCACTTTGAATATATGCTGCTTTTCTTTTATTCTAGAGAATACAAAGGAACAATATAATGAATTTTAAAATATATTTGTGGGTATGTGTGTTCAATTGTGTCTTTACAATGAAGAAAATTATATTGATACTCAGATTGGTCTTATCAGATGAGTTCCTACCTATATTTGAAAGAAACAACAGATCCTTTTCTGATGTCTTTAGTAGTTTAGTTTTTAAGTTGAAAGCAAGGGAATGTATAATAAGAAAGGTATTATCGGAGTATTGCTATACATTTTGTTCACATAATTTTATATTTTTTGTTTTCTTACTCTGTATACAGAAAATATCTCCTAGGAATTATTTAATTGAAGAAAAATTTAATTATTAAAGATGCATTCATAAGGAACACTTTTAAATATTATATTTGACCAAATCTTACATAGATTCTACATGCAATGAAAGCTGTAGATAGTACAGAGTGTACTTCGGTTTGAAGAAGTGCAGACACTGGTGGACTATAAGCTATAAATATTTTTAAAAACCCCAAAATATGGCTATAATTTTGATCACACAAAATAAAAAGAGGAGCAATACATAAAACAAACTAAAATATATTATAACTCACATTGCTGCAATAATATAGTTTGCAAAATAAGAGTGTGCATTTTAAATTAAATCCTCGGTGATTTGATATTTTGTTTTCGGAACTTTACAAGCAAGACTATCCTAAGGAATTCAGTGCTTTCCTCACAAGACCAAAGCAACAGTGCATGAAATTGAACTCAAAAGAGCCACCATTCTGTGTGACTTCTTGGCTGACACAATTTAGATATTTATAGCTTTACGAATGGGCCACTGGAGAAGAACTTGAAGCTTTCTCTAGCCAGGAAGGATTAATGAACGTGTGCACCTGGTAATTACACCACTCCATCTTCCTGAAAGCCCTCACGCTGCCTCCATGGCAGAAACTATAATGAAAATGCATTGAAAAATATCAATCTGCAATTCCACAATTTAATCTAAATAATAAAACTTGGTATCTTTTCTCCCCACACATTCCAGATGTGTTAACAACATTGACAGCGTTTAAATTTAAAACATAGAAGCTGAATGTCAGCCTATTATTGAGCATGCCTCATTTCCAAAGTAAACCTCCTGAGAGAAAAAAAGAGGTTATAAATACAGCAAAAAAATTACAACATTCAAATGTACAGCAGAGAGCCGATAACTATTTCCCCTTCGTTGAGATACAGCATACATTACAAATAATGCCTTTACTTCAAGACAGAGGCATTCCCAATAATTAAATTACAAAGGCAAAATTTCAAAGTGTGAAGGTGTCTTTCAAGTCCAGTTACCTGTTCTGGATATCTTTTCTAAACTCTTACTGACAGTACAACCTCACCTAATAACTTTTGCCAATATAAATAAAAGACAAATTATTCTATTTGATTGTCTAAATACATGTTAATTGCAAAATCACTGAAAATAAGGAGGTATATAATGTCAGTGTCCAACTCAAATTATTTGTCACAAAGAAATTTACATCTTAAAACTTGAACAAGTCAAACTTTTTACAATAGTATTTTTCTTAGATCAAACACAATATAAAGGTTCAAATTAGTGTTTCTCAGTGTGGTGCACAAGGAAATTTGATATTCTAAAGGTTGCAATTTATATTTAAAATGAGAAGCCTGCTTTTTAAAATATCAAGGTGCTGTAAGCAAAGCAAGGTTTTATGATAAAGTTTCATGTTACTCACATGGAATTTTAATGACTGCTTCAGTAAAGAATAGAGAAAATTTAATGTAAGTATTGATACTAAAAGTTAATTGCCACCTTAATACACAAGCACCAAGATTCCCCTAGCAGGAGTCTCTTAAAAACACCTTTAAAAGCAGAAGAGGGCACAAGCTTTGGGGGAAAAAAATTGCCTGTTACTGTTAAACTCTATTGTTCCCTGATGGAGTATAGAAGAAAGAAATGTTCCAGGAGAGGGAATTGGATATGAATTGCCCCCTCCAGAGGAGCCAAACAAATTTGCTTTAAGAAGGAGACTTCAAAAGCTGGATGACCAGAGAGTCTCAAAGACCTTACAAATTTGGGCTACTCGCCCTTACTGCTTTTTTTTTTTAATTTCCCCTACAATATGGTTTAACTTGAGAGAATTAATGGAAGGATGCATTTTTGAATGCTTTGATCTCCAGCCTTTTATTCTGACTCTAACTAGCTATTACAATATCACTTAACCCGGACCTCAGCCTTCCAAGTACAAAAGCATCTCCTCCCACCTACTGCTCACACGCTCCTGCATCAGAATAGAAGACTTACATAGAGGCTGCCAGACCCACGGAAGAACACTTTCCTCTCAACAGATGTCTTCTGGCTTTTAGGCACACACACACTCACACACACTTGCCTACCTTAATAAGGTGTGCAAAAACCTCTTCTGGTCCCCACAGATGATTTTAGTTCAGAACAGCCAGCAATGCCTCCGCACAAAGCTTTGCCATTGCTAGTGTGAAGAGAAAGAGCTGCTGGGATGCTGAATGGCACATCAGCCAACTTTGTGTGTAGCAAAGGCTCTAAAGAAATCCTGGGCTGAAGCTCTGCTGGATCATGGATTGGACTCAATTCCACTCCACGCAGAGCCCGCATTATCCAATGGAGACTGTTTCTGGAAGCATTTAGAGCATATTTATCCACACGAAGACAGGACCTGTTTTTCTTGCCTTAACAATTTTTTTTAATCACTGTTGCAAACTAGAGACCTGATACTTAAAAAGACATCATTCACTATGCGGTCCATGAGAGATCTTGATGGTCTGTTTTGAAACTGTAGCTCCAGAATCAAGAACATAGTCAGCACTTGATAATTATTTGGCTGAATATTGAACTGATAACAAGGTCAAATTTGAATATGTGAAATTGTTTACATACTGTGATGAAAGTAAAAATGATTTACGAGAACCCACTAATACATCACTTAGTTTTTTGAAAACAATATGTATTATTTGTTTATTGTCTCAGCAATTCCTCATATAATAGTAGTTCATTATGATGCATTCCTTGATGAATGAATAGACTTTATTTTAACTCACTGACATATATTTATAATCAACTGTACATGTGCATACACATACTTATTAACTCTCTGGAGCTACTCATCAGTCTTATATTAACCCCGTTTGCTGAATTTAATAAAAGACTTCTTCTAAAAAGTTTTGCTTTTTCTACACCAGGTTCTCCATAACCCTAAATAGATAGGCACATTCCTTACCCTGTTACTATCCTGAAACAAAATGCAAGCTGGCAAGGAGCATGCAGGTTAATTCCTGAAGACAAAGGGGAAGGTGCCAGAGTGCCCTTCATTACAGGTTTTTCCCATAGACACACACCTGGAAGCAACCTATGACAAGAGCCTGTGTACAAGCACAGGTATGCACAGATCAGAACAGCTGAGGACTATGTCTAATGTGGTAAATGACATCCCTTATGTAGCTGGCTTTATTGTGCTGTTTATGACAATATCTACAGATCATGATGTGCTTGTTTAATAAATGGAGTAATTAACTGCTCCTAAAACAAAACAGGATGTTAATAACCTAAATGGTGCTAAAGTGTTTATGTACCACAACTGACTAGTTTATGCTTTACTGCCTATTACTCCACCTCTAAACATCCTCTGAAGGAATCCTCAGCTTATATTCACACATCTCCAGGTTATGAGCACAGTATTCTGTATAACCTAAGGAAGACCTATTTACACCTGCAGCCTCACTGCCTATAACTGCACCCATAACAGGTGTTCAAAAATACTTGTCAAATGAGCAGATGTATAATAAATGGAGAAATACACTGATATTTATATCTTCAGGATTACTACTATGGGTATATGATTTTACAGGAGTTACTTGGGTTGTCTATCTTTTCAATCTACTTTTCTTCTCTGAAATATCATCTGCAGCTGCCTTATGGATAGATTAAATTTGATAAAGCCTCATACTTGAGGTGCTGAAATAGCACCATCTCTGAAATGCTGAAGCTAGTTATTCATCTTGGCAGATGCAAATGTATGCAGTTTTGATCCTCTTCTTGACTCCAACTACAGATTTTACATTAGAAGAAAGGATAGGGCCCTTTTATTTATAAATTGTCAATATAATCTGTAAATAGACATTCTTTCATTTGAGCAGCTCACAGCTAGCCACTCACAAATGAAGGTAGATCAGTCTTTTCTTGGCTAATGCTGTGGTCTGCATCACACAGGATATCAGAGATTCTGTGGTAGAAGGCAAATTTTGAATGACAGAAGGATCAAAGCACAGAACCTAAACATTGTTCAGACCTGCATACATATTTTTGTACACAACAGAAATCTTGAAAGGGAAGATAAATTAGAATTGAAAGGAAATTGGACTTTCCGAAGTGTATATCATTATTCAGATTTCTAGTATATTTGTCCCTCTTGGATTACTATATTGTATCCCATCATAGGGCAGTAGCTGAGTTGGGTGTGGTGGATGCAAAAGACTTGAGACAGCTTTAGCTCAGCCACCTGCAAGTTGTTTGACCTTGTATAAGTCATTTAAACTTTCTTGCTTCAATTTCCACATCTGTGAATGAAGCTTACAATACCTCATCAGGAGGTGAGGGCTGAATAGATATTAAAGCAGTGTGCCTCAAAATTAATGTAATACAAATCACCTGAGGTAATTCTTAAAAATGCAGAGTTAATTTCATTAGGTCTATGGTGGTGCCTGATATTCTGTATTTCTAATAAGCTCTCACGTGGTATGGATGCTGCTGTTCTATAGACTGAACATCAGGTAGGAAATAGTAATGGAAAGTACTGTTACTCCCCCAAATGATAGTGAATTTGTGCCTAGTTGCTCTTTTTAT
>PVHX01025339.1:0-22535 GCA_004024805.1 Geosciurus inauris | reverse complement strand
CCTTGTTTTTTCATGGTGTTTGTGTGTCTTTCCTTCTAGCTCTGCTGATCCAAGATGTTGCTGTTTTTACTCCTATAGGGTTATAGTTTCCCTTCAGGGTTTCAATACCTCTCCTTTAAATGGGGAGACCAACATTAGTTGATCTCGATACAAACAATATATAGTTTCAAACCAAGTAGCTCCTAATAGCTCCTAAATACATTTACAGTTTAGTCACAATATACAACAATTATGAGTTCATTTAACATCTATTATGTAAACAATAGGTTTGCACAGGGGTCTATAGTTTCTGTTGGTGGGCTAGAGAAACTTGAGGGTGGGGTGTAGAATAGAATTTTAGGGTAGCAGGAAGTGAGGATATGGTTATTAGATCCTAGAAAGCATTAAAAAGGAATCCAAGAGTAGTTGGCTATTAGTGTAAAGAGTGAAAGAGTGTTGGGGAAGACCTGTAAGAAGGAAGAAAAGAGTACAGCTAGCGAGGAAACATGATAGTTAATTGAAAAGTAAAACATGTGCAAGTGGGAGTTACAAGACTATATAATACCACTCTAATATCCTGTTCAGAAGTCCCAGGCTACCGTATCCTACTGTATAACAGATACTTAGTTTTACAAATGTTGGGGATTAGAGGGTGGGAAAAGAGCAAGAGAGAGAAGAGGAAAGGAAAGAAACAAAGAAAAGAAGAAAAGAGCAGAGAAATAAAACAAAAAGATTAAACAATAGGAATATTAGGAGAAAAAGATAAAATAAAAATAAGAATAAAGAAATAAAAATTAAAAATTAAAAAATTAAAAGTCTCAATGTAAATAAACAGGTTTGCTTCCTTTCACCTCCAGTAGGTGGCATTGTCTGTTGCTTACTGGAATTTCCCTGCTTGGTGAAGAATGTTGTAGGTGGGGTCTCACAAAGAGGCCATCTGCTTCAGCAAGAGGGTGAGCACCACTGGTGCTCTTGGATGCAGTGGAGACACAGTTTCACGGTGTGCTGTGTTGAAGCAGAAGTTTGTTGAAGTGCAAGTTTGTCCCCAGATGCTGTCTGGCGTCCCCTGGTTTAGGAATTTCTGCACTGGTAGATGGAGATCCAGAAAGAAAAGTAGCAGGGGTCCCTTGTGCGCATGAGTTGTGTGTCCACAGGAGCAACTGCAAGGGGTCCTGCGTGGTTGTGGGTGCTGGAGCCAGATACCCTGTATAGAAGCAGGCCCCGCCGAGGCAAATGCTGTTCCAGAGCCCTGGGCTGGGGCTCCTAGCTGCTGGCAGCTGAGTTCCCCCGCTTGCTGGCGGAAGTCACACTGCTTGTGGCAATTGCTGCTGCCTGGTGGCCCTGCGTACACGCGCCAGTGAAATTCCTGCGGGGGATGATGAGCTGTAGGATGATGTCAAGAAGCTGGTTGGGAGACGGTATTTCCACTACTTCAAACTCTGGTCCTGGAGAGACTAGCACTGTGGAGTCCGTCTAGGCCGCCATCTTCTGTCCCCAGATCTTGTCCAGCATCCCCATGGTGTAGGAAGTTCGGCCAGGTAGATGGAGATCCACAAAGAACAGTAGCCAGGGTTCCTGCGCGGGAGCCATGCGTCCACGAGAGCAACTGCTAGGGGCCCTGTGTGGTTGGGTGGGCGCTGGAGCCAGGTACCCCATGTAGGAGCAGGCCCTGAGCGGGGCGAGCCCTGGGCTGGGGCTCTGAGCTGCCTAAAGCTGAGCTCTGCCGCTGCTCACCGCTGAAGTCACGCTGCTTGTGGCAATCGCTGCTGCCTGGTGGCCCTGTATACACGCGCGAGTGAGATTCCTGTGGGGGCAGCTGTAGGATGATGTCCCGAAGCTGGCTGGGAGACGGTATTTCCACTACTTAAATCTCTGGTTCTGGAGAGACTGATCGCGGCGAGCATCTAGGCCACCATCTTGGAACTGGATCTCTCCAGTGAACATTTTAAATTAGCTTTAATGATCAGTATTTTCATCTGTTGGCTTCTGGATATTTTATAGTATCTAACTTAGAAAGGCCTTTTCTATTTCAAAATCATAAATAAATTCACCTGTCTTTTCCAACTTAAAAAAAAATCCTGATACCCTTTAACCTCAAAGGGTTTATTTTTTTCCCTAAAGGTCTTTGAGGTATAGGGAAGCTGTTGTGAAAGCCAGGCCCTGATTGCCTGATGCTGCCTCTGAAGCTTTAGGAGGGAAAATGATCATCTGCAGAGTGCACTGGGACACTGGGGAATGCAATCTAGCAAGCCCTGTTTCACTTACTTGGAAGGGAGGAAACTCCTTTCTTTGGCTTCTTCTGTATGGTGACTGAGTTCAAGCAGGAAGGACCTCAGCTGATACCTTTTGTCTCCAAACTGTGCAATACTCCTGAAGCAAAACCTGGATTTTCTACTTTAATCATCTTTATGGTATTGATCTTAAGTTCCTAGAATGAGTGACCTCTGGCATTTATTCTTTGCTAACCTTGATATTATGAATCCATAAACTGATTTGATATATGTAAAGGGTGAAAGTAAGTTTACATAAGACTTAAAGCTAAAAATTACACCATATTTTAGAAAAACTTCAACACAAACTTCTCAAAATGTCTTCAATTAGCATAGTTAATAGATACTGCCTAACAGCTACAAACAAATGGTTGTGACACTATGTTAAAGGCCATCTTGGCTATGCTTCCATGGTAGTATTTCCATTCTCCAACTACTATAAATGCTAAAACTGGTTGATTTCTTCTATAAAAAGCTATGTCCTTTGGAAATACTAAAAGGTCTGCTACATTTTCCATTAAGGCAAACCGTATCTAAAATAATTGTGATAGGAATGTTTCTGAAATTTCCCAATAATAAATGACTCCTAAATTCCAAAAACAGGAAGACAATTTTTACATATGTAGAGTCATCCCTACCATATGTCAATTTTTTCTTTTGTTTCGTATGTTTTTGGGATCATGTCCAGAAAATCATTGCCTGTATCAATGTCTGGAAGTATTTTTCCCTGTGTTTTCTTCCAGTTACAGCACCATTTTTTGGAAGAAACTGTCTTTTTTCTTCAATGTATATTGTAGGTACCTTCATAAAATAATCAGTTCATTGCAGGTGTATGGGTTATTTTCTATTTTTATTCTATTTCTTTAGTCCATGTACCAGTTTTTCTAACAGTACATGCTGTCTTGGTTACTACAGTTTTATAGTATGTTCAGTTGTGTTGCCTTCAGTTTTTTTTTTTTTTTTTGCGTGTTGCTTTCAGGTTTTTTTTTTATCTCTTGTAGTTTCATATGAATTTTAGGATTGCTTTTTTATTCCTGTGAAAAATGTCACTAGTACATTGATGATAATTGCAATGAATCTATAGATCACTTTGTGTAGTATGGTCATTTTAATAATATTAATTCTTCCAACCCATAAACATGGGATATTTTTCTATTTTTGTGTACACTTGAATTTGTTTCAATATTTTATAATCTCATTGTAAAAATCTTTCACTTCCTTAGTTTAATTTATTCCTTTTGTATTTTTGTAGCTATTGTGAATAGGATTGTAGTTTTGTAGTTTTGGTGAATAGGATTGCTTTCTTGATTCCTTTTTCAGCAATTTTGTTATGATGCTTAAAAATAATACTATTTTTATGTTGATTTTGTATCCTGGAACTTTACTGAATTCATTTTTCAGTTCCAACACCTTTTAATGGAGTTTTTAGGTTTTCTATAAACAAAATAATGTCATCTGCCAAAAGGGACAATTTAACTTCTTACTTTCCAATTTGAATATCCTTTATTTCTCTTTCTTGACTAATTGCTCATGCTAACACTTCCAATACTATGTTGAGTAGTGATGAGAAGTGGACATTCTTCTCTTATTTTAGATCTTAGAGAAACTAGTTCCAGCTTTTCCCTGTTCAGTATGATGTTGGCTGTGGTTTTCTTGTGTATCACCTTTATTGTTTTGAGGTTTGTTCCTTCTATACCTAATTTGTTGAGGGTTTTTGCAAAGTGATGTTGAATCTTGTGAAATACTTTTTCTCTGTGTCTGTTGAGATGAACACACACACACACACACACACACACACACACACATGCACGCTTTGCAATGCTAGGAACCAAACTCAGGGCCTTGCACAAACTAAGCAGGTGCACTATCATTGGGCTATTTACCCAAGCTCAAACATGTGGTTTTTACTCTTCTTTGTGTTCATGTGATATATTATGTTTATTGATTGACAGATGCTGTATTATCTTTGCATCCTTGGGATAAATCCTACTTGATCTTAGTATGTAAACTTTCTGATGTGTTGTTGGATTATGTCTGCTAGTATTTTTTGAGGATTTTTGCATCTATTTTCTTTGGGGATAGTAGCTTGTCATTTTCTTTTGTGTGTTTGTGTCTTTGTCTAGTTAGGGTATCAGGGTAATGCTGGCCTTTTAGAAAGAATTTGTATATTTCTTCAAGTTTATGAAATAGTTTGAGAAGAATTAGTATTAGTTCTTCTTTAAATGTTTTATAGAATGCAGCTATAAAGCCATCAAGTCATAGACTTTTTTTTGATGGGAGATAGTTAATTACTGCTTCAATCCCATCATTTATTTGGGCCTGTTCAGAATTTTTTTCTTCTTGATTTGATCTTGGTAGGTTGTATAAATCCAGAAATTTATTTATCCTAGGTTATCCAATTTTTTGCAGTATTGTTGTTTATAATATTCCCAATGATTTTTCATACTCCTGTGGTATTAGTTATAATGTCTCCTTCTTTATTTCTATTATTTATTTGAGTTTTCCGTATACTTGTTAGTCTAGCTAAATATTTATATAGTTTGTTTATATTTTTTAAAACCTACCCATTCATTGATCCATTGTATATTTTTTGGGTCTCTATTTCATTTATTTCTTTTCTTATATTTGTTATTTCTTCCCTTCAAGTAATTTGGGTTTGGTTAGTTATTCCTTCTAAGTCCGTGAGGCACATTGTTAAGTGTTTTTTTTTAAATTTATTTGAAACCTTTCTCTTTTAAATATATTCATTAAATATTTGCTATAAGCCCATCTCTTAGTACTGTTTTTGCTATATTCCACAGGTTTTTATATGTTGTATTTCATTTTCATTAGTTTAAAGAAATTTTGTTTGGATTTCTGTATTAATTTCTTCAATGACCCATTGGTTATTCTGGAGTATGTTGTTCAATTTCCATGTATTTATATTTTTTAAAATTTTTCTTCTTGTTATTATTTCTAATTTTATTTTGTTGTGTTCAAAGAGGATATACAACTACGATTTTAAATTTTTAAAATTTATTAAGATTTGTCTTGTGGTCTATCAGTTGATATACCCTGGATAATGTTTCATGTAGCAATGATAAGAATGTGTATTCTGAAGCTTTTGAAGAAATGTTCTCTAAATGTCTTTTAGGTCCATTTGCTCTATGGCATAGTTTGACTTCAGTGCATCTTAGTTAATTTTCTGTCAGGATGATCTGTCCATTAATGAAAGTGGGGTGTTGAAATATGGCTAATTCTGCTTACATTTGAATTACATTTGTCCAGAATATCTTATCCCATTCCTTCATTTTGAGTCTATGCATATTCTTAGAGGTGATAATTTCTTGTAAGCAACATATATTTGGGTCTTTTTTTAAAAATCTAGTCAGTCACTTTGCCTTTTAATTAGAGAACTTGATCTAGTTATATTTAAGGGAATTAGATAGCTTAGGTTTTGTTTTGTTTTGTTTTGTTTTTTGGTACTGGGGATTGAACTCAGGGGTACTCGACCACTGAGCCACATCCCCAGCCCTATTTTGTATTTTTATGTAGAGACAGGGTCTCACTGAGTTGCTTAGCGCCTCACTGTTGCTGAGGCTGGCTTTGAAATCGCAATTCTCCTGTCTCAGCCTCCCTAAGTGCTGGGATTACAGGCTTGAGCCACCGCACCTGGCTGATAGGTAAGGTTTTATCACTGCCATTTTAATACTTATTTTTATAGTTTTATTGCAGTTCCTTCCCTTCATTCTTCCTCTCTTACAATTTTCTTTTGCGGTTAAGGAATTTTCTCTAGTAGTGTATTTTAATTCCTTGCTTATTATTTTTGGTGTATGTTATTGATTTTTGCTTTGTGTTTACCATGAGGATTAAAACACTTTTTGATTATAACAAGCTATTTTAAAATGATAGCAGTGCAATTGATCTTAGTCATGTGAAGAGAAATGAAAAAGAGATAAAAAAAATACTAATAAAAACTCAACTTGTTCTCCATTCCTTCCCACATTTTGAATTTATTGATGTACCATTTTCTGTATTTCTATATTGCTTATCTCTTAACATATTAAGGTAGTTTTATTTTTGTTATTCATACTAAAGCTATGAATGTTTTATGTACCATGTTTATAATACTAGAGCATTCTGAATTTATTTGAATAATCAGCGAGTTTTGTGACTTCCAATATTTTCTTCTTACTCACTAGTTTCTCTTCCTTTTGAAGATATCCTTTTAGCATTTCTTGTAGGACAGGTCTGGTGGTGATAAATTCTCTCAGCCTTTGTTTGGGAATGTCTTTATCTTTCCTTTATTACTAAAGCATAGCTTTGCTGCATGGGTATTGTTCTTTCTTTCAGTACCGTGCAAATCATATACCATTCTTTCCTGGTCTGTAAGGTTTCTTCTGAGATGTCTGATTTCAGGTGAATTGGAATGTTCTTGTTTTTAGTTTTTCTCTTGTTGTCTCAAGAATCTTATATTTGTCTTTCACCTTTGGAGTTTGATTATTAGATGTCTTGTGGTAGAATTGTTTCAACTAGTTCTAACTTGTGACCCTGTATGGATAGTTGTATGTTTCTATGGGAAGTTTTTTGTTATCTCTTTAAATAAGCTTTCTACCCCTTTGGCATTCTCAAATTTCTTTTTTTTTAAATATTTTTTTAGTTGTAGATGGACACAATGTCTTTATTTTATTGCTTTGTACGTGGTGCTGAGGATCGAACCCAGGGCGTCACACATGAAAGGCAAGCGCTCTACCGCTGAGCTACAATCCCAGCCCTCTTAAATTTCTTTTTAACCTTAACAATTAAAAGTTCACTTTTTTAATGCCATCTCAAATTTCCTGTGTGCTTTCTTCATTCATTTTCATTCCTTTTTTTCTTCTGCATGTGTATTTCAAATAGCCTGTCTTCAGACTTCCTAATTCTGTTTGATCTATGCTTCAGCTGATGTCTTCTATCACATTTGAAATTGAACCTACTGTACTTTTCTACTTGACAATTTGATTTTTAAAACTACTTCTATCTTTATGTTGAATTTTCCTGTCAGACTATTAAATCATTTCTTTTCCTTTTTGAAGTTCATTGAGTTTCCTTAAAACAACTATTTTTAATTCTTTGAGAATTTTCAGATATCAGGTGATAAATGGTCAATTTCTAGAGGCTTATTTTATTCAGTTTCTAGAGGCCTATTTTATTCATTAAGTAAATGAATAAAATAGGACTCTAGAAAATTAAGTAAAGTCATTATTGAGTCATGATTCCCTGTGAGTTTTTGATGTGTTTTGGTGTATGTATCACCTGTGTGCTAAAGGATGAGGTACTTTTTTCCAGTTTTCATAATCTAGTTTTAATTTGTACTTGTCCTTCCAGCAATTCTAAGTAGTCTTATTTTCTCTGAGCCTGTGGACATTTTCACTATTTCAGTACTAGAGGTACACCAAGTCCAGGTTTGTCCCAAATTTGTTAGGGTCTTGTTCAGAATGAATTGGACTAGTATTTATAAAGGGTAGTCCATTATCACACATTTCTACCTGAGGCTGGAATTGGCCTTGATGTCTCATCCACAGTCAAAAGCCTAAGGTCAGGTTGAGTAGGTTTCTACCTGGCTCTGAGCCTCACTGGGAGTTAGGAGGTACTATCCCCACTGTCCTATGCAATGACTTGATATCCACCTCTTTTTTCTTTCCCCAAGTGGAAAGTTACTCTCTCCATGTTGTGCTACCTGAGATTGGAAGTGGGGGTGGGGAATGGGATGGGAAGTCCCATGGCCACTAATGGTGCAATGCTAGATCACCCCTGGAACCCATATCCTGCCAAGATCATTGCAGCATGTGGATAGGCCCACAATGCTATGTGATACCTGCTCTTGAGGTTGACTTGCCACCCAATACTACTGCAATATACCCCAGGCTGGGTTGTAAGTCCAACTGACAGAGACCATGGGTTTCCACCTGGTATTTAGTTGTTCATAGTTTCTATTCACATGTACTGGCCTGGGATCCACCCAACATTTTTACCAGCCTTGAATTAAATTCCAAGACACACTCCTGTGTTCACTTTCCTGCCCTGTTCCCCTGAAGCTGGAGTCTTAGTCCTTGCTGTCTTCCAGAGGTTACCATTGGCTTGATGAAGTCTCTTGCAGCTCAGACTGATACTAAGCTGGGTCACACCAGAGTCTCATAGCCTTAGAAACTAGAACAAGTCTTGGTTGTGTTTCCTAGGCCCATATGTGGCTGGAGGTGATGCAGGTTGACAGAGCACAGGCCCCTGACTAGTGCTGGGGCTGATCCAGAGGCTCTGTGAATGCTGTTCTGGAGATAGGGGCCTTTGGGCTCTAATTACTGCTGGGTCTCATTATAGCAGGCCTCACACAAGTCAAAAGCAAAGTCTTGTGCTTTCTTTTTTTTTTGGTACTGGAGATTGAACTCAGGGGCACTCGACCACTGAGCCACATCCCCAGCCCTATTTTGTGTTTCATGTAGAGACAGGGTCTCACTGAGTTGCTTAGTGCCTTGCCGTTGTTGTGCTTTCTTGTCCTACTCCTTAGTGGGTGAAGTCTACTCCTTGCTCTGCTGCCCAAAGTTGGGAAAGGAGTAATGGAGGCAGTCCTTCCAGCCTTGGGGCAAAAGAGGATCCAATGCTGTCTGCCAGTGGACTTTACTGGCACTGAGTTCTAAATCAAAGGTCTGGACTTAATTCCCTCCCCCTCTCACAAGTGTGGGAGGTGTCCCTCTTCTTTGCTACTTGGGAGTTGGGGAGGAGTGACACAGGCAACTCATTCCTGTCTTCATCATTGCATCTTTTCTTAGCATTATGCTAATACCAGGCACTGTGGTTTCTCACCTGGCTTCTTTAGCTTTTGTGAAAATGATTTGTTGCATGAATAGCTATTCAGATTAGCGTGTCTTTGGGGAGGTGATTGCTGGAGCATCTTACTCAGCTGCCATCTTGCTCCCAATATGCTAATTAATTTTTTTTAAAAATAGATGGACACAATGTCTTTATTCTATTGGTTTGTATGTGGTGTTGAGGATCGAACCCAGGGCCTCACGCATGCAAGGCAAGCGCTCTACCGCTGAGCTACAATCCCAGCCCCTTAATTAAAATTTTTTATCTTTGTTTCATTTGGAATGATTTCTGTTGCTATGGTTTGGGTCTTAATAATCTTTTTCTCAATTTTCTATTAAAATTTTTGAATAACATAATAGTCAAATTCAGGTAGTGCAGGATTTTACCTGGCTCTGAGCCTCACCATGAAGGGACCAACTCCATTCTCCTATGCAATTAATTGGTGCCCACCTTCCTTTTCTTCCTCCAAGTTTGTGAAATATCACTCTGTGTTATTTCAACACATGTATACAGCATGCACTGATCAAATCATCTCCTTATCATTTCCTTATGTATGGAGCCTTTTGAGCCCCTCTTCTAGTTCTTCAAGCTATATATATAATAGGATATTATGAGCTATAGTCATACTACTATGCTGTGGAACACTAGAACTTATTCCTTCTATTTGTGTTTTGGAACAAATTATTCAACCCCTCATTATCTTCCCTCCTTCCAACCTTTACAACCTATAGTAATCACAATTTTACGTTCTGAATGGCTTTTTAGCTCCCACATATGAAAGAGAACATGCACTTTCTTAATTTAAAATAATATCCTTATGGCTTACTTAATTTAAAATAATATCCTTCAAAGCCGGGCGCAGTGGCGCAAGCCTGTAATCCCAGCACTTCGGGAGGCTGAGACAGGAGAATTGCAAGTTCAAAGCCAGCGTCAGCAACGGCGAGGCGCTAAGCAACTCAGCCAGACCCTGTCTCTACATAAAACACAAAATAGGGCTGGGAATGCGGCTCAGTGGTCAAGTGCCAAAATAAAATAAAATAATATCCTTCAGTCCCATCATCCACTTTGCTGAAAATGACAGGATTTTATGCTTCTTTATGGCTGAATAATATTCAGTTGTGTATCTATACCATATTTTCTTTATTCATTCCTCCTTCAATGGGCACCTAAGTTGACCTGTTATCTTGGCTATTGTGAACATGCTGCAATAAGGTATAATAATAATTTCTTCTGCAATGTCCAATTTATTGCAATGTCTAAAAACCTGTCTGGAAAGTCAATGATTGGAATGCAGATGGAACAGGGTCTGTTACACTTGTATAGTGGATTAAATAGATATGGACTATTTGGTTAGTGGAAACAAAGTACTACCTAACATGTGATGGATAGTCATAGTCCTTGTCGGGAAGCAAGCCTGAACCAATGTCTGTCCAAATTTCCCAGTACATTTATCATGTTACTTATTCTATAATACCACTTGTCAGTACTCAGTGAAAAGACAATGTCATATAACAAAATTATTAGCGCAAATTAAAGTTGGAGGTTTTCAGTTTGCATTTCTGATTTTCAGTTTTAAAATACAAAGAAAAAACTCTGAAATAGGAGATAATATTTAAACATTTCAATAAGGGTAAAAAAAATAGTTTCTTGCAAGACTCCCAAAATAGCTGCAGGAAGACAGACTGTGAGAACGGAGAAGCAATACTTCATTTGTAACTAGACATGGACGCTAATCCATCTATTGTAAGAAAAAATATTTTAGTGTCATGTATCAAAATAATTTTAATGAGTTTTTGTTTATAATGTTTAACAATTCTGATTAGAAGGTAACCAACACATTATGTATTTAAAAAAAAATTGGAAATGTATTAAATGGTTCTCCATTTCTTAATTTCTATTTCCCCTATTTCCTATTACAGCAAAGTGGTATACATTACTATTTCTGCAGTAACAAAGGAATTATCAGGGCACAAACCAATAGCTGAGTACATTACTTTGAAAAAATTACCACAGAGAAATTTGGTAGATACTTTTTATTATTTTATATGAATGTAAGTTGACATATAGAATTGATTTCTCATTTTGTTCTAAATAAAATTCGAAAATGCTGTTGTTTTCTCATAAATCTAAAAAGTTTGGAAACTATTCATTTGAAAAATTAAGGCAGGAAACAGTTTCCACAGAGATTCTAGTTTTACATAACAATGGAAGTGTTTTTGTTTCTAAAATTATGAAATATAAAATAGACCTATTCCCTAAGGGGGGAAAAAAATCTCTTCTAATGTCACAGTGGATTTCTTGAATATTAAGGCAGCTCTTCTGCTATCAGGTAAAAGTTTTAAGAATTTCTACCAAATGAGGTTTCTGTTTAAGTAAGAGTTAAGATATATCTAACAATTACTACGTTTGATGTAACTTGTTTTAGAATTCGCTAAAGTGGGGAAAAGCACAAGAATAGACTAGTTGATTAGGAAGTGTTGAATTGCAACAGCACACAGAATGGCAACAAGTGCAAATCCTATCACAAGGATTAGAACAAATGTATCATCGCTCATCTCTATTCTATGCTTTTCATCTTTCTCTTCACTAGGGTTGTTTCCTCCCTTTCCTCCACCACCTTTACCAGGCCCCTGCTGTTGCTTATGAGTTGAGAAAAGGGTGCTGGGGCTATATGGTCCCCAGAGTTCTTGCATCCCAGAAGAATTCCGATATTGGCGTCCAGCACAGACCTTGAAGCGATAATGGGAATTTGTAAGAAAGTTGGAAAAGGAGAATGAAGTGTTCGGTCCTTTGTAAATCTAAAGGAAAAAGAGTTAAAATGATAATTATTCATTTATCTACCTACCTGTGTTTCTATTTGACAACAGAGAGGATATGAATTTATTCATTTCATGAACATTTTCACAACAAAACTAAATTCTTAAAAAAATTATTTTAGTTATACATGGACACAGTGTCTTTATTTTGTTTATTTATTTTTACGTGGTGCTGAGGATGGAACCCAGTGCCCCACACGTGCGAAGCAAGCGCTCTGCCACTGAGCCACAACCCTAGCCCAACAAAACTAAAATTTTACTGTCTGTCTCTAATGTTTTTTTTTTTAAGCATTTTTTAGTTATAGATGGACACAATACCTTTATTTTATTTATTTATTTTTATGTGGTGCTGAGGATCGAACCCAGTGCCTCACACATGCTAGGCAAGCGCTCTACCACTGAGCCACAGCTCCTCTGTCTCTAATGTTTTGAGCATTCAGTATTATTTGGGTAGTTTTATTCAATATAAGAAATAATAAAAATTTATAATTGTTAAAGATTAATTGCATTTGTTTGGAATTGAGTCATTGATTGTCGTCAGTGGAACCAAGAAATACCAAATAATTCAAACAATAATTAGCTAATTAAATGAATAAGCTATTTGTCTAAAATAAGTATTATGTACAAAACCATTAGGGAGGATGGACTGGATAAGATTTAGTTATTTCAGGCATCTTAAAAGAATATCATACTCCTTGACAAAAGCTCAATCCTTAACATGATATGAAACTATAAATTTTTAAAAGACTAAATTTGTAAGAATTTACCAGTTCAGTTCCTTTTTCACTGATGAGCTGAAGACTGTAAACAATGGGATCTCCTTTTATCCGCTCCAAAGACTCCCATTTGATCTCACAAGTATTGCTATTCGAGTGATGTAATTTAGGTGCTAAAAAAAGGAAATTTCAGTTTATAGGGTTCCATTTTTTCGAGATAATCTTGGATACACTGAAACTTGTCATACGATTCCATGACCATTAAAAGGCAGTCCATATAGACTTAATTAAAAATATACAGTTACAGTTATTATTTCAACTATATCATCACTATATTTCACTATAATATTAGGGATCTTAATCAATAAAAAATTTAAGAAATTAAAACTATCAATTAATAATGCATACTTTTTAGTTTTTCTAGCAAGATCTTTTTACACCTTTTATTATTTTTGTTTATTCCCTCCGGGTATAATCTCCTGCATTGTATTCCTATTGTACATTATACATTTGGAAGCAACTGTGGGCAGGCTCTTTATTTTATATTATTAATCTCCTTACTTTTTGTGAAAATGGGGCTTAATATATAGGGATATCATTCAGAAAGAGGAAGTTATTATTGTGGTCTAAAATCATGTTTAATTCCAATATGTTCCAGTTATAACACTTTACAATGAAGACAAATGAATTTAATAATAGTGATCAAACTTATGTGCATGGATTGGAGTGATTAAATTTCACAACTGAGAAGAAAAAATATTCTCAAATCCCAGGATCTACAGGCTATAAATTAGACTCATTGTTATGTATTGTAGACAACATTTTGTTTTACTGTTTGGATAAGAAGAGTAAATTTAGATTATCTGAAATAACCTAAGGTTACAGAGCCTTGTTTTTTAGCTTTGATCAGTGTAATCACACCTCTCAATTGATAAGTCATGTAATTAACCATTTAAAAAAATAAAAGGTACATTAAGGAATGGATATCATGACTGTTATGGGAATCAGGAGCCTACATTCTAATCTTGGCTCTGCCACTGACCCTGAGTGCCCTTTAGCTACATTACTTAACATTTGGGGGATTTAGCTTCTTTCTCTTAAAAATGGTAGTGGTGGGAGATTGGTTGGCTGGATTATATGATTTCTAAGATATTTAAAAATATGGATTTTTGGAGTCTTGTTAAATTATACATTGCTCTTTGAATCTGTAGTTAAGTACTAGTCTCCTCTGGTATTACATTATTGAATTTAAATAATCATTGCTGCTAAATTTTATATATGAGCTACTGGAACTCAAATTAAGGCAACTTTCAGTGTTATGACAAATAATACTTACCTTTAAGTGTGGGTGGTGGGGTTTTGGTTGTAGTGAAAGTATAGACGCCAGAAAGTGGTCCCTCACCAGCCTCATTACATGCCTGGATTTTAAATTTGTAGTGAGTATATTCACCCAATCTGTTCACTTTGTGAGTTTGACAAGGTCCATGGTAAATAACAGAGAATCTGGGTGGGAACGGAGATGAGGGAAGCAATATTATTAATCAACTGTCACATGTACAAATAACTCTTTATATAACTAATTTAAAACCTTTAAAAACCTCGATAAGGCCTAAGGAAATAAAACCAGAAAGGCGAAAAACAAACCAGTCATAAATATAATGGCAAGGTTTTGGTTTTCTTTCTTTCTATACCTTCTATTCCCTGGTATTTAAAGTGTGTTAGGGTAAATGAATAAGTGCTTTGGAAGAAGCAAACATAGAGAGCTGAATTATGAGAAAGAAATTTAAAAAGTATATCTTACATGGTAATGGGTTGCTTTTATATCTAATTAGTTCATTGGAACCACTTTGGGATACAGTATTAAGATATTAACATTTGAACCATTTTTATTACAATATATAGTAAAAACAGTTTACCTGCCAGAACGATCTGCCATTAACAAGTTATAGCTTATAAGGTTGGAAAGTAGTCTTTTGTTTGAAGTGTTACCCCATTTCAGTTTGAGGCTCTGGTGTCCAAAGACCACACAATCAAGATGTGGAGGCTCAGGTGGTAGTGGCTTGGTTTTGGCTCTTATTGACTGGCTAAATGGGCTTAAGCCATAATGATTGATAGCTTGAATTCTGACTCTAATGTTAAGAAAAAAAAGGAAAATATTTTAACATATATTTAGTAAAGAAAATAATTTTGTACATATATGCTAAATCCTAGTAATTCTATATAGGGTATTGGCCATGATATTATACTATCAGAGACAAATTTTCAAATCAAAACTCTTAAAATTTGCATAATCACTATTGAAAATTATTGATGAGAAGGAGAAAATGGCTCTTACTAATGGCAAATTTCTCCAATGTAGTAGAATACTTTTCAAAAAAAATCTTATGTAGATTAAATAAAATGTACAAATGCAGATCTGCTAAAGTTCTCAAAATTTTTTCCATTTACACAAAGTAAGATATAAGTGACTTACTTATATGTGGTGTCAGGCTGTAGATTTTTTAGAAGATACTCTGTTACTCTACCAACATTCAAAATTTTTCTATCTCCATATTCAATGTTATATCCAGTAATAGGAGAGCCATGGCAATCTGGTTCCTCCCATTGAATAGCAAGGCAAGATGATGCCAATCTTGCAGGAACTTTGTTTTCAACTTCATGTAACATTGGCACTACTGCTGGCACAGTTGCTGGCGTGGTTACTATGCCAGTTCCTCCAAACATTCCAACTCCGATTGTATTTACAGCCTAAAAATGTATATCCTTTGTTAGAGATTCATTATTACTTTGTTTTGTGCATAAATCATGTTGTTACATAATGAAATAAACTTCCATAAACTCAGATGCTAACAATATGGTTCTAAGTTGCTGAAATATGTAATCTTTTAAGTTGCATAATCAGGAAGGCAAAGAACATACAGAAGGGAAGGTAAGTAAAGAATGTTAATATGGGTACTCAAGAAAAAAAAGTGCTAAAATGGAACTCATCAACCAACAGACCAAACAGTTTTTTCCTTTTGTTCCTGTTGTACTTTCTATTATTGTTGGTGGTAGCTAGATGTTTATATCCACTCAAAAAATTTCATGGATTTTGAAAAATCTTTTTATTTTGAGATGATTATAAATACACATATACTCTTTACCTATTTTCCTCCAAACATCATATTGTGTCTAACTAAATGTAGCTCAAATTTACAACCAGGTACAATTTTAATTTTGTAAGAAACTGCCATGGTCTTTTCTAGAGGGGCTGTAATTACCATCAGAAATATATGAATGATCCAGTTTCTTTATTCCTTGACAGCATTTGGTGTTATCACTGTGCCTTAGTTTAGGTGGTAGTACCAGGGATTGAACCCAGTTGCACTTAACCACTGAGCCACACCCTCAGCCATATATATATGGTTTGGGTTCTTACTTCTTCAGCTTCCAGAGCTGCTGGGATTACAGGAGTGTGCCACCATGCACCCTGCTTAGTTTAGCCATTCTGATAGGTATGCCATGGCATCCCATTGTGCATTTAATTAATAACTCATGATACTGGACATCTTTTCATGTGCTCATTTGCCATCTGTATAACCTCTTCAGTGAATTGTCTGTTCATGTTTTCTAACTGGGTTCTTTGAATTTTTAACTGTTGAGTTTTTAGAGTTCTTCCTCACCTCTTTTTACTTGTTTTGGTCTCTTACAAGTAAAGGTGCTATGAGCATTCATATATAGTCTCTTTGTGTAGATGTAAGTTTTCATTCCTTTGGCATAAGTGCCCAAGAGCACCTCATTAACATGTACAGATTTTGTTTTTATGTATCAGCTCAAAATTTATTAAAGAGAAAAAAGCAAGAAGTCTGGGGGATGTGGGCTGCAATGCTCATGGAAATAAACCATAATCTGGCAAAAAATGGGGGTGGACATTTAGATCTAAACGGACATTTTTCAAAAAAAGGCATACAAACAGCTAACACATATATGAAAAATGCTAAAAAAAATAACTAATCATCAGGGAAATGCAAATCAAAACCACAATGAAATATCACCTCAGTCCAGTAAGAATAGCTATTTATTAAAAGACAAAACAGTGACTGGTGACTAGGATGTACAGTAAAGCAAACACTTATGTATTGTTGGTGGGAATGTCAATTAGTGTAGCCATTATGGAAAACAATATAGGTTCCTCAAAAAATTAAAAATAGAATTAACATACCATCAAGTAACCCCATACTGAAATGAATCAAAGATAAATCTGCACTGTCATGTTCATTGCAGCACTATTCACAATAGCCAATAAATGAAAAGAACCTAAGTGTCCATCAAATAATGACTGGATGAAGAAAATGTTGTATATATGCACAATGGAATACTATTCAGCCACAAAAAAGAATGAAATCCTTTCTTTTGCTAAGACATAGATGGAAATGGAGATCATTATGTTAAATGAAATAAGCCAGGCACAGTAAGAAAACTACTACATGATCTCACTCATATGTGGAATCTAAAACTGTTGATATCATAGAAATTTAGAATAGAACAGTACCTACAAGAGATTGGGGAAAGAAGGAGGGAGGGAAGGAAGGGAAAAGGTCGATCGATGGGTAAAATAAATAAACAAATAAAAGATCTTAAGTTATGAAAGGCAATGGGAGATGGAGCTTAGATACTTAGTATTAGAGCTTCTAGGGTATTTAGCCACCCTCCCCCCCGCCATTTTCTTTGCAGTGCAGAAGTGAACCTAGGGCTTTGTGTAAGCTAGGCAAGTGATCTACCATTGAATTATGTCCCCAGCCTCTCCTAGGATATTTTGATGACTTAATTTTATAGAGAGAACATGTCAGATTACTTTTAATTTGGACTCTTTCCCCAAAACTTTAAGTGACATTTGCTATAATTCTTGTTCAGAAGAGAGATCAGTTTCAGCTAAGATTTTCAAGGAAATATTCATGCAAGAGCATTGAGGGACAGAACAGGAAGATAGCAAAGTATTATTAATATAGAAGGTGTGCTTGGGGTGGTGGTTGAGTTGGCTTGCTTGTCTGAAATAAAGATTTTATGCAATGTTTCCTTAATAATTGTCACTGTGGGTGTTTATTAACTGTACCAATTAGCAAACGTGTGGATTAAAAATTTTGGTTCAATAGGTCTAAATGGGGTGTAGAAATTAGTGTTTTTAACAAGCATTTCAGATGATTGCTAAGTTCAGGGAAATTTGAGAAATACAAAATTGTAGAGGAAATAATGACAGACCAAATGGAATGGAAGGTACATGCTAGATTATGTGGGGCTTTAAATGGCATGTGAAGGAGCTCAGCATGCTGTTGCTGAATATGAAAAATATTTATGGTTTGGAAGTCCCTCCGTTGTGGAACTGCTTCTGGTCGCTACACTGAAAATGCTGTCAGTATTACAAACGTGGATAGTGTAGGTTAATAGCTGTTTCTCATTTATGTTGGAGGAAGTGTCAGGTTTACCTGGACTCTGCAAAAATAAGTAGTTGCAGGGATGAGACCTTTAACTTCATAATGCAGACAAGGACCAGTGTAAATCAAATGCATTGATTCTTCATTTTGTCCCCACTCTAGTCTATAATCCGTGATTTCAGCACCATTGTTTTCAGGAATCTAAAAGATGCAACAACAAAAAAAAAAAAAAAAAAAAAAAAAAAAAAAAAAAAAAAAAAAAAAAAAAAAAAAAAAAGATGCAACAAATATAGAAATTGAGTTCTTCTCTAAGTGCTCACTACCCTTAGATACTGTGGACAGCTATATCATATTTTCAATGTCAAAATTTATAACCAGATGATATGAGACACATGTAGAAACATATACAGGCAGGACAATAATTAACATTACAGAGCTCAAAGAAAATTAAGAAAAAGGATTTGCTAATCCCACATATTAGGTGAGTGCCTTTAAACAATTTATTAAAATTATTTTCAAATGAGTTATTTAAAAAAGAGCAAAAATATATTAATGTTTAATTAGTATTGGTTAGTGTTTGGTGTAATCAGCTATGTAATTTATTATTTCTTTTATTTTCTTTCTTTCTTTTTTTTTTGGTACCGGGGATTGAACTCAGGGGCACTCGACCACTGAGCCACATCCCCAGCCCTATTTTGTGTTTTATGTAAGGACAGGGTCTCACTGAGTTGCTTAGTGCTTCACCATTGCTGAGGCTGGCTTTGAACATGCAATTCTCCTGTCTCAGCCTCCCAAAGTGCTGGGATTACAAGCATGAGCCACCGCACCTGGCTTGTAATTTATTATTAACAGACTAAGGCTTTTGTGTCAATGCTAAAAACCTTTTACTATAGTCTGGGAAAAAGGGAAGAAAAATATAAATATGCCTATGTGGCTACGTAATTAGGAAAATTCTTTTTTTTTTTTTTGAGCTTGATGAGTTCAAATGGGAAAACATTCACATGGATGTTAAAAAAGTTTTTTTTTTATAAGGCTTCAATATCTTATAGTCATATTTCTTCTCTGCCATATTTTAGGGTTACATGCAAAAGAAAAAAACAAAAAACACCACTAGAGATTTACCAATGAAGTTCTTTAAAAAAAAGCTACTTTGTAAATTAATTTAAATTTATTATCTCTTCTATTGGTTTTAAAAATTCGATTATCTATGTATTGATGGCTTATCTAGTTTTCCAAATTTATTATTCTCCTTAAATATAGATCTGTAGAGCAGGATTATCATTCTAGTTTTCCTAATACCATTGGCATCAGGTCCTAAGATGTTTTTAGAAACCAGGGTCCAAGATCTGTGGAACCCTAATTCTAATATCTGATTTCTTATGGATTTCTAGGCTTTCCAAAGACTTTCTAAATGAACTAATGTGCTTTTATATTATCTAAATTAATAAAAATAAATTGATAACATACTCCCCAACTAACAGCAACACAGGTTGGGCCCTTGCAGTTTAGCATAGGAGTACCACAATGAGAAGGAGGGCCTGGGACTGGTGCTGTTTCACACGTCATTGAATGAGATCCACGCTACAAAGAAGCAAACACATAAATGATTTTGCAAGTATGGTCACTCCCCACTTTGACAAGAACTACAATAGAAGCAAATATTTATCCAAAGTGAAATGAACTACGAATGGACTAATTCAACAGTACAACTTCCCCAGCCCTATTTGCTACTTTTAACCAGAAAGCTGTGGATTCCCCAGGAATTAATTTACTCACTATGCATCCATCTTTAGAGCCACGTTGCTCTTTTGTGTTATCTTGGTTACCTTTTGACTTTTTAACACGTACAATTGCTTCAGAGTTTCCATTAGCAGAAGGATTGTCTATAAAATACACAAAATAAATTTAATATTTTTTAAAATAGGATTTTTGTGTGCTAAGGATTGAACCCTGGGTTTTATGTATGCATAGTATGCACTCTACTACTGAGTTATACTCCCAACCCCTAGAAATAATTTTAAAGGTGTTTCAATAAAATAATACAAAATGATTTAAGAGAGTTCTATTTAAAATGCTTAAACTAACAGAAGAGTCAAAATATTGTGTCAATTAACTTCTTGATTTATAGACATTAAAATATGGGTATTTCAATTATTGAGAAACAATTTGCTAAGCCATATTTGATTTTGTATTAAAAAACCATTTGTTCTGCTGCACTAACATTTCATATGCAAAAAATACAGAACAGGAAATTGAGGTGATGTCATTCAAATTGGACAAGGAAGCCTCACCACTTTGGAAGTTCCTTTCTTTGGACTTTGTTTTACCATTTAAGGGTGGATGGCGGCAAGATGCAGGAGAAAGAGTTGGTGTTTGAATGGTCAATATATCTGAAGGCTAAGAGAAATACAAAATACCTTATTGACTTTACTAAATTTAAGATCAATTTTGTAAAACATTTAGTAATATAGTTCATTTCAGTCCTAATTTTAAAAATTTCCCCTCTCTTTCCTCACCTTGCTTTGGCCTACAGATGAAGTGCAGAAAACTCTCAGTTTATATGTAGTACCAGGTTTCAAATTGTCATATAAAAATTCCTTTATGGTGCCATTGTAGATTGTATTCCAGAGATTTTCTGAAGATATAAAAACAAATTTATCCAATTTAATTATGGGTCACATAAATTTTACTGGTTCTCATGATGTCTTTTATATATATACTCAGCAGTAACTATTTTGGAAACTAATGATCCCATTTTCTATATAGTAAAATAGTTGAATTGAATTGCATGTAGATTTCACCATAAAATCATGAGATGTCAATAAGTAAACATAATTTGTTATCAAAAGCTGGAGAAATCCAAGGTCTGGGATAAAGTTAATAAGATTCAACCAATGCTAATTTCTTGGTTTTGATTATTGAAATATGGCTATATAAGATATTAATATTAGGAGAAGCTGAGTAAAAATTTTATATGGGGAATCTCTATAACATTTTTACAACTTCTAGGTAAGTCTAAAATTATTTCAACACAAAATTTTAACAATCATGGTGTCTTACCATTTGAATTTTCACTAGCTTCTAAACTGTAGCTTGTAATGTATGATCCACCATTATCTTTCGGTGATTCTGAAAGGAGATGTAAAATTAAAATGATTGTTGAATAAACTTGATAAATGTATACGTCTTTCACTGGAATGTTATCTCACAAATTAATTTTTCACAGAGAAAAAAACAAAATTAACCATTTTTGAATATACAGATAATAAAGATTATATAGTACAAGTTACATGCTTAAGATATTGAACATTAAGCATATAAGTAATATTTTTAATGCTATTTGGAAGAGAATGGAATGCTAAATATGTGTCATAAAGTTCATTTCTTTAGTTTGAGGCAAAAATATTTATATAACTATAATTTCTTGTCAAGGTCACTTTATCATTGATGTGGCCTTCTAATTGTGGCCTCTATCTTAGATGTAATTGTGCTTTGAATAAGCATATTTAATGGCTCATAAAATTCAACAATTTGTTCATGTGTGAATTAATGAGACAGCAATAGAAAATTCAATAGAAAACTAGAAAAAATATGGTTTACAACTAAATTCATTCACATTGTAGAATATTTCATATAAAAATGATTTAGACAGTATTTTACAAAGTTGAGGGCAATTAAAGGAAGATTTGCTCTCAGATGGTAAGAGAGAAACAGCAAAATTTAAATACAAAAACATTACTTACCCCATCCAATTTTTACTCTGTGTGCATGGATCTTTCCCCTTATGTGCGGCTTTCTAGGAGGCCCAGGCTTATCTGGGCAGGTAGTATATTTTATTTCTCCACTGGGGTTACTTTTTCCTTCCATATTGTAGGCAAATATCTATTTGAGTAAAGGAGAATTACTTGCTTGACTACTGGAAATAAATGTCTGGTTTTGTAATTTACACTTTGCAAATATAAAGCAATTTATTTGAGCAAAAATTTCTGAGAAATAAATGCAAAATAATTTAAAAGAAAAAAGACTCACTTTCTCTAGTGAAGAATATTATGTTATGTTAAAATATGACACAAATATATAAATTATAGCTACATACCCTAAACTTGTATGTTGTACTTCTCTGAAGATTTCTTATAGTGCATGAGAGATCTTCTCCATTGTATTTAGGTTTAAAACCTAACCCCTGGAAATGAAAGATGATGAATTTAGGAATCAAGCAGGCCTGGGTTCAAGTTCTAGCTTCACCTTATTTTCCAGCTGGGTCGTGCTGATCAAGTCCCTTAGTCTTTCTGAACCTCCATTTCTCCATATTAAAAGATAGACACAATTTTTTCTTTGAAGAGCTTCTCCTGTTTTTCAGGATTTAATAAGATTATATGTGAAAGCACTTAGCATACTACTCACAATATAAAACACTTCTTAATATTAGTGGCTTTATTTTAACTGTGGTAAAATATGCACAACATATATATATATATATATATATATATATATATATATATATCTACTTTTGAAATT
>PVHX01025338.1:0-22535 GCA_004024805.1 Geosciurus inauris | reverse complement strand
TTCCCTCAGTGCCTGCTACCTCCCTGAGGGGACAGAGAAGCTTGGGGTCAGTTGACAATGGAGCCTGGTGAGACCAGGTGTGAGCGCTAACAGAAGAAGAGGGGAGTGGGTGAGAGAAGGAATCCATTGGAGGGGCAAAAGCTGTGGCTACAGGAGGAGGGGGATGCCGGACATGTGGGGCCGAGAGCAGCTCAGGTGGATCAGTGAAAGAGGAAGAAGATAGGTAAAAACATTGGGAAGGAGGTGTGGGATTTTCTCTAGCAAGGATAACTTGAAGGACAGAACAGGTAGAATAAAGTTTGGGGCGAGAGCGTACTTCCCAAAAAGCCTGAACATAAGGGGCCTCTGTCCATCTCCTTGTCTGGTGACAAAAACTAGCCAAATCAGTGAGGATTTGAAAATCAAAGGTTCTCTCTGGAGGCCATTTTGATCCATTGTCTAAGCCATACTGAGGCCAGACTTCAGTAGAAAGAAGGACCAGACGCTCATGGCGTAGGTCTTCAGCAAATCCCAGCTCCTCAAAATTGTAATACAGACAACCCAAAGGAGTTTTGGGGTCTGGAGAAGAGCTGGCATTTCCCATGGCTTCCCAGCGTTCACGGAAGTGGACAAGGACGGGAAAAGGCGTCCCAAAACCCGTTCAAGTCCACCGAAAAATGGGGTGGAGCCAAGTGAGGAGCCCAAGCGTCCTTGTAGACCCCTCAGGGCTCGGAACGGAATTCGGATGGCTCACCAGGACTGGGGACGTCTCCCCAGTACTGTGACCTTAGGCAGGAGTCTGTGCACACATGTGACTTCCAGACAGATCCCCGGTGCGAACGGGATGAAGCTGGGGAGCCAAGGGAGACGGGTTGAGGGAAGCCTACCTCACTTTTGTCAGTCCGGAGAGCGGAGAGTGGTTCCCAGTCTGGTCCGGAGAGTCCCACCTCTACCCCTGTGCAGGGGGAGGTTTGAAAACTCTCCCGGGTTTTGCGCACCAATCTGTAAGACGAACAACCAGATGGAAGTGAAACAGGACCAACACAGGCTTTTATTCTAGGAAATACGCTCCCGGACCAGTTCCCTGCCCAGTCACCAGGCTCGAACAGGTCGGGAAAATGGCGCTGTGCCTCGTGTTACACAGGGTTATAAAGCCTCTCCCCATCCGGAAAAGGCAGGCTTGAGGCCAGGAAGAGGTGTTGACTTAGAGTCCAGTGTCCTCTGAGATTGGTTTGGTGCAGCTGGTGATGTCAGGTCCCTTCCGGTATGAGCCGAGAGCCGTACTGTAAGTTCGCTTCTTCTTCCGTACAGATCATTGGGGGCCGCCATTTTGGTGTGCTTGACGCATGCGTGCTGCGTTCGTCGCATGTGTGCTACGTTTTTCGCGCGCGACAGTGAGTGGGCTGGCTCCTAGTGTTGTGTTGGTGCAGCGCCGCGGCGCAGCAGGGTCTGGTTTTCTGTCTGCCTCCGACCTAACAATATACACAGGTGAAATTCATGCGTGGGATGTTGAGCCACAGAAT
Source organism: Geosciurus inauris (assembly GCA_004024805.1). Taxonomy (NCBI): domain Eukaryota; kingdom Metazoa; phylum Chordata; class Mammalia; order Rodentia; family Sciuridae; genus Geosciurus; species Geosciurus inauris. Next base: position 21,033 of record PVHX01025338.1, on the reverse strand, counting down.
GATGCCAGGAAGCTGGCTGGAAAACGGCGCCTCCACCACTTCCAGCCCTGGTCCTTGAGAGCCTAGTGCAGAGTGGACTGTCTAGGCCACCATCTTGGAACCGCCCTCCTCTACTGTACCATTTTTGGCAACATTATCTTCTCTTCCATTCTTGATTTTAGGAATTTGAGTTCTGTGTTTATTATTTAATCAATCTTGTTAAACACTGTTAATTTTTTTAGCTTTTTCAAAAAACCAGTTTCTGGTTTTATTGATTTTCTCTATTGTTTTTCTACATACTAATTCACTTATTTATGTTGTAATCTTTATTATATCCTTTCTTCTGCTTACTTTGGATTTCGTTTGCTCCTATTTCTGAAAAGAGAAAAAAAGGTAGGTTACTGATCTGGGATATTTCTTTAAAAAAAAATCTATATATGTATCTCTAAATTTCTCTCAAATCACTTTGTTTGCTGTGGCCCATTTTTATTTTTTTTAATTTATCTATCTCAAGTTATTTTGTAATATCTCTTGTGACTTCTTATTTGACCTATTAGTTAGCTAAGAGTATAGAGTGTGTTGTTTATTTTTATTTATGAATGTTTAGTTTTTCTTCTTTCATTGATTAGTAATTTTATCCTTTATTTATTTATTTTTTTGAAAAACATAATTGACATGATTTTAAAATTTGTAACCATATAAAGGATAGTGAGGTCAGAGACTGCTGAATTCATTCTTTAAAGTCATTCTTTGTAGTATGTGCCCACTAAAGTCTCTGTTCACCTATCTTTGTGATCAGCTGATGATTGAACAGAGACTTTATTAAATACCTGAATTGATAAATCCCCTAACCTTTGTCAGTATGTTCTGTGTGCAAGCTGGGGCAGGCTTCTAACATTCAGCCAGGCATTTAATGACTATACTAGCTTTTGTTTTAGTTCAACTAGCCATGTACAAGAGCTCTTCTTTCTCCACATCCTCATCAATACTTGTTGCCATTCATCTTTTTGATAATAGCCATTCTAACAGGTGTAAAGTGATACCTCATTGTGATTTTAATTGCATTTCCTTGATGATTAAAGACGTTTATCATTTTTTCATATACCTGTTTGCCATTTGTATCTTATTTTAAGAAATATATGTTCAGATTCTTTTATTTTTTTCCACATTTTTATGGGTGCATTATAGTTGTACATATTGATGGAATCTGTTGTTTCATATTTTTACATGCACACACTATAATAATATAATTTGGCAAATATCACTATTCATCATTTTCCCTGTCCCTCCCCATTTCCCATCCCTTTGTTATTTTCCTCTACTGATCTCCCTTTGATTTTTATGAAATCCATCTCTATCTTTGTTTTTCTTTTTCCTATCTTCTGCATATGAGAAAACACATGACCCCTAACCTTACGAGTTTGACTCATTTCACTTAACATGATGGGCTCGAGTTCCATCCATTTTCCAGCAAATGCCATAACTTAATTTTCTTTATGCTTGAATAAAATTCCCTTGTGTATATATACCACATTTTCTTTATCCATTCTTCTGTTGATGGACACTTAGGCTGGCTCCAAAGTTTGACTATTGTGAATTATGCTGCTATAAACATGGGTATGCATGTATCACTTTAGTAAGATAAATTTAAATCTTCATTTAACCAACAGTGTAAAATGTTCCATTTTTTCTACATCCTTTCCAGCATTTATTATTGCTTGTATTCCTGATGACTACATTCTAAGTGGTGTGAGATGAAATCTCAGTGTAATTTTGATTCGCATTTACCTAATTGATAATGATGCTGAACATTTTTCATGTATTTTTTGGCCATTTGTATGTCTTATTTTGAGATGTGTCATTTGCCAATTTCTTAACTATGTTATTTGATTTTTTTGTTGTAAAGTGTTTTGAGTTTTTTATATATTCTAGATAAAAATTCTCTGTCAGGAGAATAGCTAGCAAATATTTTTCTCCCATTCTATGAGTTCTCTCTTCACATTTCTAATTGTTTCCTTGGCTTTGCAGAAACTTCTTAATTTGATGCTATCCCATTTATGAACTCTTGGCAATATTTCCTGAGCTTTAGGGTCTTACTAGAAAGTTGTTGCCTGAGGCCAAAAGCTGTAGTGTTGACCCAGCACTGATTTCCATAGTGGTTGTACTAATCTATAGCCCCACCAACAGTCTTTTAGGGGGTGCATAGTTTCTGGTCTAATTCCCAGATCTTCAATTCATTTTGAATTGCTTTTTGTGCAGGGTGAGAGATATGGGGTCTAGTTTCAATCTTCTACATATGAATAACCAGTTGTCTGAGCATCATTTGTTAAAAAAGCTGTCTTTTTGTGGAAATATGTTTTGTCAAGAATCACATGATTCTAGATGTTCAGGTTTATCCCTGTGTCTTCTATTCTGTACCATTGGTTTCTGTGTCTGTTTTTATACCAGTACCATGGCATTTTTGTTACCATAGCTCTGTAGTATAATTTGAAGACACATATTGTGATGCCTCCAGCATTGCTTTTCTGGCTTAAAAAATTGCTTTGATGTCATGAGCAGTGATTAAGGAAGCTGAGGCAAGAGAATCATGCATTCGAAGCTAACTTCAGCAACTTAAGGAGGTCCTAAGCAACTTAGTGAGACCCTGTTTCTAAATAAAATATATGAAAATGGCTGGGATGTGGCTCAGTGGTTAAGCATCCCTGGGTTCAATCCCTGTACTCCTACAAAAAATATTGCTTTGACTATTCTGGGTCTTTTATTCTTCCAAATAAATTTTTTAGGACTATTTTTTCTAATTGTGAAGAATGCCATTGGTATTCTAGTGAGTTTGCATGAAATCTGTATATTGCTTTTGGTAATATGGCCTATTAAACAATATTAATTTTGAACATGGAAGGACTTTCCATAATCTGAGATCTTCTTCAATATTTTTATTTAATATTCTATAGTTTTCATTGTAGAAGTCTTTCACCTTTTTGGTTAGATTTAGTCCTGTATATTTTATTTCTTTGAGACTATTGTGAGTGGAATTGTTTTTCTGATTTCTTTCTCAGTAGATGTGTTATTGGTATATAGAAAATGTATTGATTTTTGTATGTGAATTTTATAATCAGCTACTTTGCCACTTTTGCTTATTAGCTCTACCAGTATTTCAGTGGATTTTTTTTATCTTCTAAGTATAGGATCATATAATCTGCAAACCGTGGTAATTTTTTACTTTTTCTTTCCTATATACATCCTTTTTTATTTTCTTCTCTTGCCTAATTGCTCTGGCTAGAATTTCTAGCACTACATTAGATAGAAGTGGTAAGGTTTGTCCAGTTTTTTAGAACTCAATGTTTTCCTAATATTGATTGCTGTTTTTTTGTTTTTTTTTGTTTTTTGTTTTTTTTTTGAGGGGCTGTTGGTATTAGCCTCTTTTCAGATGTACAGCTTGCAAACACTTTCTGCCAATCTGTAGGATTTCTCTTCAATGTTATTTCTATTACTGTGCAGAAACTTTTCCCATTTGTCCATTTGTAATTTTGTTGCCTATGCTTTTGAAGTTCTAGGCAAAAAATCATTTCTCAAACCAATGTTGTAAAGTTGTTCCCTTTTTAAACACTTTTCTTTAGGTTTTGAATGTATTTATTATAATCAATTTGATAAAATATTTATGTACTCCAAGTAACTTCTGAGCTTCCTCAAGAATTGTCTTCACTGACAGTTATATTTCTTCTGTGAGTGGCCCACATTTTTCTGTATATTTGTTTATATATCTTGGAATTTTTATTGAAAATTGTATATTTTAAGTAATCAAATATGACAACTTTGGGAATCAGATCTCATCTCCCCAAGATTTGTTGTTGCTGTTTTCTCTTGTTTTTGCTTTTTGTTTATTTACTTTCCTAGACTAGTCTCATGTGGTCACTGCAATTGCTTTGTTAGCTAAGTGGTCAGCTTATCATTGCATGCAGATTTTCTCAAATTCTTCAACCAATATATTTTTTCATCTTTGTTAAGGTGCTATGCATGAGTTTCTGGACCTGCTTTCAACCCTCTGGCAAATCAAAACTAATCTGGCTTTCACTTTCTTTCTGACAAGAGCCTCAGAGTGACCAAGAAGAGAGAGATCCAGATTCCTCTTGTTCAGCTTCAGGTTTCAGGTACATGACCTCCTGCCCTGAAATTTCACTAAGTTCACTTATTAGCTCTAGTAGCTGACTTGTGCTTTCTTGGGATCTTTCACATGTGGGAAAATGTCTTCTGTGAATAGAAATAGTTTCACATCTTTCTTTGCAATTTGGATGCCTTTTATTTCTTTTCTTGTCTAATAGCTAGGGCTAGAAATTTCAGTACACTGTTGAAAAGCAGCAGTAAAAGTAGGTATTCTTTTCTCCTTCCCAATCTTAGAAGAAATGCTTTCAGTGTTTTGTCATTGAGTATGATGTTAGCTGTAGTTTGTAAGGAATATTTTTTCATCATGTTTAACAATTTTGCCTCTATTTGTACTTTTCCAAGAGTATTCTTTAACCAAAAATGTGCATTAGATTTTTTAAAAATTCTTTCTGCATGACTTTAGGTAATCATGGATTTTTTTCTGCTTTTTTCCATTAGTGTGATGAAGTACATTACTAGATTGTAATATCTTGAATCACCCTTTCATTTCTGCAATAAATCCCACTCAGTCCTAGTGAACAAGCTTTATAATATGCTGTTGGATTCAAGTATTAACTTTCTGTTTAGGAGTTTAGTGTCTATTTTTATAAGTGAGATTTAGTCTTCAATCTTGTTTTCTTGTGATATTTTTCTCTGGCTTTGGCATTGGGAAATGTTGGCCTTGAAGAATGAATTAGAAAATGTTTCCTCATGTTTAATTTTTAGAAGAGATTGAGAAGCTGTTATTCTCTTTTTAAAAAAATCTTGGTTGATTTTACTAGTGAAGTCATCTGGTCCAGGGCTATTCTTACTTAGTAGATCTTTAGTCACTGATTCAGTTTCCTTACTTATAAGGTTTTAAATCTACTCAGATTGTGTGTTCATAAATTAGTTTTGGTAGATTGTATTTCTATACATTTTGCCATTTCATATAAATTTTCCCATTGGATGCTTTATTAATTGTTCATAATACTCTCACATAATTATTTTTCTGTACAATTATTTGTAATGTTACCTCTTTCATTTCTGAACTTGGTTATTTCTTTTTTATTTTATTTTTTAAAATTGTTCTAATTAGTTATACATGACAGTAGAATGCATTTTGACATATTATATGTAATTGGAGCAAAACTTCTCCTTTCTCTGGCTGAATTTGGTATAGGGTAATACCTGTATGTAATCATACAAGTATATAGGGTAATAATGTTTGTATCATCCCACCATCCTTCCCATCTCTACACCTCCTACCCATTTCCCTCTGCATAATCCAAAGTTCCTTCATTCTCCCCTCTCCCCCATTATGAATTAGCATCCACTTATCAGAGAAAACACTAGGCCTTGGTTCTTTTGGAATTGGCTCCTTTTGCTTAGCATGATATTCTCCAGCTCTATCCATTTATCTGCAAAGGCCATAATTTCATTTTTCTTTAAGGGTGAGTAATATTCCAATGTGTATGTGTACCACATTTTCTTTATCCATTCATCTATTGAAAGTCATTTAGGTTGGTTCCATAGTTCAGCTATTGTGAATTTAAGCTGCTATAAACATTGATGTGGCTGCATCACTATAGTATGCTGATTTTAAGTCCTTTGGGTATAAACTGAGGAGTGGGATAACTGGGTCAAATGGTGGTTCCATTACAAGTTTTCTGAGGAATCTCCATACTGCTTTCCATAGAGCTTGCACCAATTTGCAGTCCACCAGTAATGTCAATGTATGAGTGTACATTTTTCCCCACATCTTTGCCCACATTTGTTGTTGTTTGTTTTCTTGATAATTACCATCCTGACTAGAGTGAGATGAAATCTTGAGTAGTTTGATTTGAATTTCTCTAATAGCCAAGATGATGAACATTTTTTCATATGTTTATTGATTGATCATATTTCTTCTTCTGTGGAGTGTTCATTTCCTTTGCCCATTTATTGATTGGGTTACTATTTGTTGTGTGTGTGTGTATGTTAAGTTTTTAGAATTCTTTGTATATGCTGGAGATTAGTGCTCTATTTGAGGTACATGTGATAAAGATTTTCTCCCACTGTAGGCTCTTCACCTCATTGATTGTTTCCTTTGCTGAGAAGAAGCTTTTTAGTTTCAACCTATTTATTGTTTCTTTATTTTACTTCTTGCACTTTAGGAGTCTGGTTAAGAAAGTTAGTTCCTAAGCTGACATAATGAAGATTTGGGCCTACTTTTTCTTCTGTTAGGTCCAGGGTCTCTGTTCTAGTGCTTAAGACTTTGATCCATTTTAAGTTGATTTATGTGCAGGGTGAGAGATACAGATTTCATTTCATTTTGCTACATGTAGATTTCCAGTTTTCCAAGTACCATTTGTTGAAGAGGCTATCTTTTCTCTAGTGTGTGTTTTTGGTGACTTTGTCTAGTATGAGATAACCATATGTATGTGGGTTTGTCTCTGTGTTTTCTACTCTGTACCATTGGTCTACATGTCTATTTTGGTGCTAATATCATGCTGTTTTTATTACTATTGCTCTGTAGTATAGTTTAAGGTCTGGTATCATGATGCTTCCTGCTCACTCTTCTTGCTAAGGATTACTTTGGCTATTCTGGGTCTTTTATTTTTCCAAATGAATTTAATGATTGCTTTTTCTAGTTCCATGAAGAATGTCATTTGGATTTTAATAGGAATTGCATTAAATCTGAATACCAGTTTTCCTTCTTCTAAGATTTCTTTCTTTAGTGTTCTGTAGATTCACTGTAGAGGTCTTTCACCTCTTCTGTTAGCCTAAAAAATAGCCTCAAAAATGCAAAATGCAAATGGGATAGTTTTCATAATTTCTCTTTTAGAGGATTCATCACTGATGTATAGACATGCATTGGATTTATGGCTATTTATTTTATATCCTGCTACTTTGCTGAATTCATTCATTAGCTCTAGGAACTTTCTGGTGAATTTTTTGGGGTCCAGTTTTCCCAGCATCATCTGTTGAGGAAGGTTTCTTTCTCCAATGTATGTTACTGGTGCTTTTGTCTAATGTGAGGAAACTATTTTTGTGGGTTTGCCCCTGTGTCTTCTACTCTGTTCCATTGGTCTTCTTGCCTGTTTTGGTGCCAGTACCATCCTGTTTTTGTGGTATAATTTAAGGTCTGGTATTGTGATGCCTACTGCTTTACTTTTCTTGCTCAGGATTGCTTTGGCTATTCTGGGCCTTTTATTTTTTCAGATGAATGTAATGACTGCTTTTTGTATTTCTATGAAGAAAAGGTAGGTCAAACACTCCAACATTGACTTCCTTAATAAAATCCCTAAAGTGCAAAAGATGAACTTGATAATCAATAAATGGGATGGCATCAAACTAAAAAGTTCTTCACAGCAAATGAAACAAGAGCATGAAGACAGCCTACAGAATGGGAGAAAATCTTTTGCCATCTGAACCTCAGATAGAGCATTAATTTTCAGAATTTATAAAGAACTCATTGGAACTTTGTGGGAATTGCGTTGAATCTGTATAGCACTTTTTTTAGTATGGCTGTTTTGACAATGTTAATTTTTCCTATCCAAGAACATGGGAGAATAAGAAAGATTTGATTTGTGAGTTTTCTTATTTTTAGTATGTGTCACAGCTATAAATTTTCCTCCTCATACAACTTTCCCTGCATTCCATATTTTCATTCTTATTTGTCTCAACACATTGTCTAAATATCCTTGAGATTTCATCTTTCACCCATTAGTTTTGAGTGTTTTAAATAGCCATGTAATTACAAATATTTCAATTTTCCTTATGTTATTAATTTTAAACTTCTCTCTGTTGTGGAGAAGACAAAAAAAAATAACAATTTATTTTCACACAATTAAAAATGTGCACATCATTTCTGAGGAATTTCCATACTGCTTTCCAGAGTGGTTGCAAAAATTTGCAGCCCCACCAGCTGTGTACATTTTTTCCCCACATCCTCATCAACATTTATTGTTAGTTGTATGCTTGATATTTGCCATTCTGACCATAGCTAGAAGGAATCTTAGTGCAGAATTTATATGAAGATTTGTTTTTCTATATGCCAAATGGACTATCCTGGAAACTTATTTATGTTGCCCTCATAAAGAATGGGTATTCTGCTTTTTTGAGCAGTGTTTTCTGCATATTTCTGTCAGATCTTGTTGGTTTATTGTGTCATTGGGTCCTCTTTTTTCCTTTCCTATTTTATTCTTTTCTATTCTGTTTTATTCTGTTCTATTCATCAATGAAAGTGGATATCAATATTTTTACCCATTTTTGTAGAATTCTATATTTCTCCCTTCAATTCTATGAAAATTTACTTTGTTTATATTTAGAGTCTCTAAGTGTATAACTGTTGATAATCAATATACCTTATTGATGTATTCAACTATTTATTAATATGTAAGGTTCTTGTCTCTTGTAACCCGTATTGATTTAAAGCTTATTTATTTTTCTAATGTGATAGACTCTAAGCTTTCTTTTGATTACTATTTTTTATTAAATACATTCCCCATCATTTTTCTTTCAACATACTTATATCTGTGTGTAGAAAGTGAATCTCTTATTGATGGTTTTTAAGTCTATTTCTCTAATCTGTCATTTTATTCAACATTTTAATTGATTTACATTTAATTCCTGATGATAAGGGACTTACTTTAGTCATTTTGCTATTTTTTTTCTATATACTTTCTATCTTTTTTGTTGTTGTACATCATTTCCTGTTATCTTTTTTTTTGTCTTTATTTGACTTTTTTTTTTTAAAGTGAAACATTTTGATGCACTTTTCTTTTCTTTATGTGCATGTTCTCTAGATAGTTTGTGGTTATCATAGGCATTACACATAATATTATAAAGCTGTTACACCTTAACATGAATTTATACCAACTTAACTTCATTATAATGCAAAACTGCTCTCATACAGCTATTTATGTATTATTTATATTGCAGTTATATCTTAGACATTGTGCTCAATAACATTGATTATTGATTACATATATATATGAATGTATGCACATACTTCTTAGAAATGTAGAAAATAAAAGTAAAAAGTAGAATTATACACCAAAATTACAATAACAACAGCTTTTATAGTGGCCCTTCTATTTGCTTTCCCCCAGAGAGCTGTGATTTTTATATGGTATCAGGTTGTATCACATGTTCTTTCATTTCAACCTGAAGAACTCACTTTAGCACTTCTTGCAGAGCAAGTCTAATGGTAATAAATTCTTTCAACTTTTATTTATCTGGATATGTCTTAATTTCATCCTCATTTTTGAAGGATAGTTTTACTGAATATAAAACTTCCATTTGATAGGGGATTTGTTTGTTTTTCTTCATTTTTTTTTCTTTTTCCAACACTCTGAATATATTAGATTACTACCTTTTACCTTTTAAGATTTCTGATAGTCAGCTTATAGTGTTATAGATCACTTCTCTCTTGCTGTTTTAAATATTTTTTCTTTGTCTCTAGCTTTTAAAATTTTGATATTAATATGTACTAGTAAGAATGTTACGTCTGTCCTAACAGGAGTTCACTAGCTTCTTGAATTTTTTAATACATGTATTCCATCAGATTTGGAACATTTTCAGGCATTATTTCTTCAAGTATTCTTTCTGTATCTTTTCTTTCCTTTTTTTTTTCCTGCTGTGATTCCTCCCATATATTGATCTGCTTGAACAGTGCCCCACAGATCCTAAAAGCTATGTTTACTCCTTTTTATATTTTCTTTATGTTCTACAGACAGGAATTTCAAATGTCCTGTTTTCAAGCTTAGTTGTTTTTCTTTTGATGGCTGAAATCATGTTTTGAACTCCTCCAGTAAATTACCATTTTAATTATAGTATTTTTAAGCCACAGAATTTGTTTTTATTTTTATGATTTATATCTCCTGAATGATATTTCCATTTTGTCAATGCATTCCTTTTTATTATTTGTGCATATTTCCCTTTTGTTCTTTGAGCATCCTTAAAACAGGTATCATAAAACTTTTGTCTTTTGAATGGGCTATATTTTCATATTTCTTCATCTGTCTTGTGATTTTTACTGTTGTTGAAAACTGAACATTTGAATTTTATAATGTGGTAACATGGAAATATTTCCCCCCTTTCCTTAAGATTTGGTGTTATTATTGTTGCTAAATGTTGAATGTGTAAATGGATCTTTGTTAGATATAAACCTGACATGAAATCAATAAGATTCTCTCAGATCTTTTTTGAGTCTTTTCTTTCCCCAAATGTGTATAATTTCTTTCTAAATCCTCCCTCAAAAGTTGTTACTTGTGAATGTTCTAATCTGTATATATCAAGTTTCCAAACTGGGCAAAAGAGAAAATAAAATGAATATAAAAACATCTTTTATTGCTCTACCAAAAGAGGAAAGGAATAGTCCTCTTATCATAGAGTAAATTAAAGGCTAATGGGATACATCTGCCACCCCTCTGCCCATTCTCCATTTATAACAAGAAGAATTTGATACTGTTTAAGTAAGAATCATGATGCTCATAGTACTCAGCTGAGGAAGAACTGTGTTTGGTCAGGGTCAGCAAACCCTTCTGAAACACCCAGCATGTCCTTGTGTCATCTCACAATACATGTGAGAACTTGGGACATAGCAGTCAGACAAGCCTGGGAGCCAGAACTCCTTCACAGTAACTGTGACACTAGACAAATAATGTAGACCCTCCCATAACTTCACAAAGCAGTCATGAAGAGAAAATAAAACAAGTCATCTGAGATCCTGTTTAGCACATGGCCCAGTGAACAGCAGTTACAATGGTTTAACTCAAGAAACATAGAAACAATTTAGAATATCTCAGATTGAATACAAGGGCAGGAAAAAGCTAGTGGTCCAGTTTGAAGACTATAAGCCTGGAGGAACTCTCTCTTATTCAGAGGGGATCAGCCTTTTGTTCTAGTCTGACTTTCAATGGATTGTGTGAAGCTCACCACCTCAGGGAGGATATCCTACTTTTTACTCAGTCTGCTGAATTAATCTCATCTTAAAACACCTTCAAAGGCACAACCAGAATAACACTTGGCCAAATGTCTGGACACCACTGCCTAGCCACATTGACAAATTAAGTTAACTATCACTGTCCTGCTTTTGAGGGGATTCTGAATGCACCCAAAGACAAACTGGGATCGAGCTGAGGGGAGGATGACTTCTTTTAAAGGGGGTGAGGATTGACCAGCAGGGAGATCTTTCTTTGGTGAGGCCAGGATTCCTGGGCTCCACAAACAACCAGATTGGGGTTGGGGGTGGGGTTCTATACAGCAGAGAAGTGCAGAGCTCAATTCCTGAGGTCCCAAGGTCACACTGCCCAGTGCAATTCTATGTCCATCAGCTCTGCCTGGGAAACTTGGGGAGGCCCTTCACCTCAGAAAGCTTTGGTTTCCCTCTTCTGTGAAAACATGGATGTGGACAGCAGGCAGGGCCATTAGAGGGATTAAAAAAGATGAAGCCCAAAATCCCTCTATGTGGTCAGTGAGGCTGAAATTATTCATCATCACATTAAAAGAAATCCTTTATCAGTGATGCTCAACTATGCCCTCATTTCAGCCAAGTTCCTGGAGAACAGCAGCCTCCACAACAGTGTGCTGGAGTTGAAAGGGTCTGAAGCAGGGGGTTGGGGGTGGAGAGGGTGGGAGGCTGTGCAGGTAGTCCTTCCAGGATCAGAGGCATCACATAGAGGAAGATACTGTGGAGTTAGGGAATATCCTGGGTTGCTGTTCATGGGAATTTTTATCCCCAAATATGGAGAAGACCTTGTCAATATTTATAGACTCCTTTATAATTTATCATATTTAACTAGCATTATCACTCTGTATACCTAGGCAGGCAGGGATACTCTAGTGGAAGCAACTGAACATTAGAGAAATAATATGATATACACTGGGTTGATTAGGCAGAGAGCAGGGAACTTAGCTAGTTTGTGGCAAACTCTGATAAGAACCTCTGTCTTCTACCACTTTTTTCTGCACAACTTAGTCCTTCTGAATCAGAACCTCCTCCCTTCTTCACCCCATACTCAGTGATGGTGGACCCAGAAGCAAGCCCCTTGCGTTTACTTCCCCACTGCACTCTTCCTGCCTTGTACACATACTCCTGCCTAGGTTGGAGAACCAGAGGCAGCTGCTGCTGTCAACTGTCTATTGCCCATCCCTGGGCCTTGGGAACAATAGAGAGTATCATCCATTCCTTAGCAGCTTCACAAGACTTTCATTCATCTGGTGCCTTACTGGAAGCAGTTGTCAGCAGATACTGGTCAGGGCTCAGATCAGCTTGTGAAGCAGAACCCCACATTTAGGTCTGGCACACAAAGGGGAATTTCAGGTACAGAGAATTGGAAAGATGGTCAGGGCTGTGCATAGAGGGACAGCCACCTCCTGTGACTTCTAACATCTGTAGGAAAGAGGACACACATCTTCGTGGCATGGACAATTGAAAAGGACATGAGACCAGATTTTGGTGCCCAACCCTAAAATGTATTTCTTTGATTTCTTTGGCATTGGTTATTCAGAAACTGCAGATATGGCTCTAAAATGTGCCCCCACCTTTTATTTTTTAAAGAAATTTACTCTGTCTACATTAGTGAATAGAGGATGCAGGCAGAGACTTTTCTGTCTGACATTCCCCTTTCTGCCTAGGAAAAATCTTTCCACAGAAAGAAGAAATTGGAAGGCTGATACCTGGCTCAGGGATTAGAACAGGTGGCTGTTACTTGGGAGACATCTGCATAATGAGACACCCTTTGCCGAATGTGTGCCTCTCCTCAATCTTCCATAGCCTGGCCTCACTTCCTTCCCCTAGATGCCAGAACCCCCATCCTGTTCTTTAGCTCAATATACCCTTCTTTGAATCTCTACTGTCTGTGCATGGCAACAATGTTCAGGCACATAATAAAATTTGTCATGTTTTTTCCCTGTCAATCTGTCTATTGTTAGTTGATTTCATAGGCAAAATATAGTGGAACTTTAGAGGGAAAAAGAGTAAAATTAAAACTTCACAACACCTGTTATAGCTCAGAGTAAAACTGGTACTTAGCATGTGAGAGGCCTTGAGCTCCATTTGCAGCAGCAGCAGCAACAACAGCAACAAAAACCTACTTCCTGCAAATCTCTTCCCTGCTAATCCTCTTTTAACCAATGTTAAAAATCTCTTCCCCACTAATCCTCTTTTTAAGCAATGTTCATGGTCTTTCTCCACATTGCTTGTGCAGTGTTTCAAGTTTGTAAAGCAGGGGAAGTTCCTAGATTCACAGTGAACAGCCCAAGAATACTGTGTTTTCATAGATGTCAATTGCTTTTGTTAAGTAATAATTTATGTTTTGTCCTCTACTCTCTAGACATTTTAAAAGACTTGGGAATGCTTAATGTGCTGAAGAACCAGTTAATTAGGGTTCAGAATAGCTCTTGATGCTAGAGGCCAGAAGATGTAAGGATGTTTCCAAAATGCTTGGGTGTGGGCCACATTCAGTCTGGTGCTCCTGGAATGGGCCCAGAGTCCTCATCAGTGAGGACTTGAGAAGAGTGAGAACACAGGATTGTGGGCAAGTGAGACCTTGGGCCCAGTCTCTTTTTACTTCCTCTCCCCTTTGGTGCTTTTATGACATCCTAGATCCTGGGGACTTTTGACTTTCTAGAGCCTTGGACTTCTGGGTCATACCCCTTATTGGTGATCTCTCCCTTAGATTTCTGGGTCATACCTCTTATCTGTGATCTCTTCCTGTGGTAAAGTATATTTCTTCTATATTCCATTCCAGCAGGACACTGCTCTCAGCTTGCTGTCTCATGATGGAAAATTAATACTCTGATTCACTACACAAGTTCAAAAGACATATGGTGACTTATGAATTACTTGGCCCTGAGAGTAAAAGACACTGGGGTGAAGGGCTATGAAATCAAGATTTGAACACTAATAAAGAATTTCAGGCATTGTGGCAAGATGGAAAATGAAATATTTTGGGGAAAAAAATCTTTCTTGATGCCCTTTATCCTTAGTGTAGAATTCTGCCCATGCAACCTAAACAAGAAGCAGGCCCTCCTGTCTGGTATCTTCCTTCGCTGCTAGAGCTGGACTTAGTTACCTATTAACATCTCCTTTGGTCTTTCTGATTTAAGGTTTCCAGCTAGATAGATGCATATCTAGAAAGTTCTCTAGATATGCATAACTAATAGCTCTTGATGTATAAGACTAATGAGGTTTTAGGACATTTATCAAGAGGTTTTGAAAGTTTGAAAATAGTGCAGCTGTTATCACTCAGCAATTTTTGACCTTGAATTTCCTGGCTGAGTTATCCTCAATGGTGTTTGGTTACTTGTTCATCTCTGAATTGCACATAGGCTCTCTTTAGACAGGGAACTTGCAACCCTGTAAGCCCATGCCCCTGGCCCCAGCTGACCAACTTCTTGCTCAGTTTCATCCTGTTCTGGGGAGGGAAATGGTCTGTCTTTAGGGTTGATTAGAACCTAAATCTATGTCCTTCAAAAAAATCAGCTGGCTCTTGTCATTGATTCAGAACCTGCAGCTGAAAATCAGTTCTTGCTGGACTGGTCACCTTTGGGGCATGGAAAAGGCTGGAGAGATGGATGAGAGGAGCCAGGGCAAAGAAAAGAGAAGACTTAAAAAAGAGAGAGAGAAAAGAAAAGATTTTTCTTGCAATGAACAAAACAGATATGTTGATTTACATAATAATTATTGTACCCACTATGAATAAAGTGTGATAGCAGAACTGGAGATATAGTGGAGAACAAGAGAACACAGAGTGTGCCCCCTACAGGAGGCAGCATGCAGTTTAACAAATAAACAAGTTTTGTCTCCATAAACAAATTTACCTTGAATAGACTGATGAATACTTATTCATCATGTTCTTGTGTGAAATAGATTGGTTATGTGAGTGATGCTGAAAAGCATCGGAAATGCCTTGGCACTGGTTTCAATGGCTGTCCATTCAGGCCCACACGGGTGCTTAACTGTGACTTCATGCTGCATTCATTGCTTGTTCACTCAGATCCCTGGAAGGAAATAGATAAGGGTCATGCATTAAAGGGCACAAGAGAATTTTAGGCTCTGCAGTTTGTATACATTATCTTAAGCAATTTTCAAGTACATCCTCTCTACTCCAGGAAACATTGCAACTATCAGCTTAAGGAAAGCAATTCTAGTTGATTTCATTCTAGTTGATTTCAAAACACCTTTACTGCCCAGAATATAATTCAGTCATCTCCCATGCCACATGCTCTGATATCACACTTGAGAAAGCACAGAGTCCTTCTGACACATCTAACCAGGAATCAAAGGAAAAATGGTTTCTATTTGTTTGCACCATGGAGTACAGGTATGAAAACCCATTTACTTAAGGATTAAAGTGTTTTCTTTCAAATGCCTCTTGAGTGATTTAACGTCAGTGCTGAAAGTCCAACTGTCCAGTAGACAGTGAAGAAAAACAGTCTGACTTTGTCCTGAGAATAAGCTCTTTTTCCCACCTCATGCTCTAATTCTGTACAGAAAGTCAAACACCTTTCCAAAATGCTGCACAGAATGCAAAAGTAGGAACTAAGCCACTCTGCTAAGAGATGGGATGCTGTTACAGAAAAATAACATATATTTTTTTATATTTTGCTTCTATATTTTATAACAACTCCCAAGAAGCTGATATCCTTTTCCCTTCTAATGTTCTGTTCAGTCCCTCTTTCCTCTGCTCTCTCAGACATAACGGAGCTGGCTGCATCTGTCCCTTGGAAGCCCGAGGCTGAGCGAAAGCTTGACATTAGATATTTATCATCTCAGGCTGTCTTCCCTCAGATAGTCAGCCAGCCTTCCACCTCCAGACCTCTTTATCTTATTTTTGCTAAACAAGATGGGTTTCTGTCATTGCTGAAAGTAATTGACTTGTTTTTTAATATATACCAAGGCCCAGGTTAAGAACTGGACAGTGCAATGCATTTATTATTCTCTCTCTCTCCTGTTTATTCTAGTGTGAAATTGTTTCCCAGGTAGTGATTAATTCTGCCAAAGCTCCCTGCCCTTGCTAAGCAATTTGCTATATTTGGGGATAAGATGCTGGTTGCACGAGTCTGCTATCAGAGGTATCATTAGAATTTTGTCAGACATCAGCTTGTCTATTGTCTTCTGTCATTCAACCAAACCTATGGTCTTTTATTCATTTCCCAAGTCTGATTTTTCTGTGGAATGATCGATGCCTTGTTTTGGGAGGAAGACATTGCAAGGAGGTTGCTGGCTGAATAGAGAGGGTCTCCCAGCAGTGTTATTAGTGGGCTCATAGCAATGATGGGCAATGAGGGTTCACTGTGTAGAATGTTCAGCTGTCCTGCTCTTAGACCTGTTCTGATAGCATAGAATGATTTTCAGTTGATCTAGGATGCCATTTGTTAATAGTAGGCTCTGTGACCATGAGGTCTGACTCCTTTGACCAAAGAAGAAAAGTGTTGGGAATAAGGGGTTCCTTTGTAGACGAAGCAGGTGTCCCTAATGCCCCCTTAGGGTAGAAGGTGGTAACAGACTGACCCAGAAAGGATTCCTGAGGGGCTTTGGGAGTTAGGACCCAAGGTAAGCCAGAAAGATGGACCAAAGAAATCTCCTGATGAGTTGTCAGAGCGAGGAAATTGCTTTGCGGTAGGTTGATGTGTTTGAACGTCAGCAATATTGACATTTAAGGCTGGTAATCTCTGTTGTGGTTGCTGTGAACATGAGGGGGTTAGCAGCATCACCAGTCTTTCCCTGTCAGATAACTAGATGCCAGTAGCATCTGCATCCCTGCCCAAGTTGTAACCACCAACAATGTCTCCAGACACTGCCAAATGTCACTTGCCCTGGAGAACATACTGCTATAATTAAATGAAAAGGAACCATGAGCATCTCCCTTTGAAGGACCCTTCTGGGTAATCTGCATGGCTTCCTAAGGTACAAAGATGAGTGTGGAATCTTGAAGTACAAGACATGGATCTGAATGCTGATTCAACCATTTACTTTGGTAAAAAATTGAAGAGTTATTTTACCTCAGAGTGCAATGGTTGTGAAAACCAACAAACTCTGGAAGGGTAGGAAAAACACAAGGATGGGGGAGGAGATGCTCTCTTCCCCATTCAGCAGCAGGTTCCAGTGGCTAGGTCCCTTCTCAGTGCCGTGGTGATAGGTAGTGGCAGATGTGCTGCCTTGATGTGTTCTGTATTCTGCGATTTCCATTGAGTCTATCCATTTCCTGTCTGAGATCAATGCCTGGTGTAGTACCTGCCTTTTGCTATGATTTCACTTCTCTGCAGGTTGACCACCTTTAGGAGCAGCTGCTGGTACCTCCGCATATAGTGCATTTCATCATGTGCAAAGATGTCTTTTCAGGGTCTGTCCTCCCCTTGTCCGTAAGGACTGTATCTCTCACTTTCCTTTCAGATTCTCCTGTTCCTGCCATGTATCCCCTCAAGTCTCTTTGTAGCAATGTGAGGAGATACTACCCCTTGGCTGAGCTTCCATGAAGACCCTACTCAACCCCAGCATAGATGTCCTTTGCATATGGGTGTGCTCCAGCCACTTCTTCCTGATGCCTGCTGTCACAGCACCTGCATCTGTGGTATCAGCTGGCTTTCCTCTGAGGAAGACGTTCAAAGGCAAAATCATCACCAAAGGCCTTATGAATAAGGAAGGCAGAGTCTTGATGAGACAGTCCAACTAGTAGTCTTGTAGTGGTCTCTTCAACAGTTTCCACTTCTGCTGACTTCTCCCCTAGACAGTCATGTGAGCACTGCCTGTCTTGGAGGCTGCATGTTGAGACCCTTAGAGCTCAATGGCTGGTACAGGGCAGGTCTACCTCTGAGGTCTTGCACATTCCTATGAGTCAGGCATTCAGCGCTGGCTCCACTTTTCTCTACCCCAGACCTCTGGGATGCTGCCTAGTGTTCCCCAGAGCTAACCCATTCTTTCCTATCCCTCTATCAAACTCAGCTCAAGTCCAGGTTTGTGTCCGGGATAGGAGGTTTCTGAAGTCCCTGGTGCTGATGGTGACAATAGTGGGAATTTTGGGATGAGGCAGGAATCAGGGTTTTGGACCTGGGTGAAAAGTTTTCCCACATCAAGTCTGTAAAATGATGGTGCAGTATCTGTCCAGGCCCTGGGCCAACCTGAGTCTGGAGGCACTTCCCCTCAACATCTCAGCCTATGCTGTGCTGGCTCTTCTGTCTACTTCACAGATCCTCATTATTGGGGAAAAGTTCCAGAATTGAGAGTCAAGGCTTAATCCACCAAACATTGAATATGGGGAGCAGTGTGAATAATTATAATAAAATTTTCCACTTACATGGCATTATATAAGCCAGAATTTGTGTTTGATCCTTACATGTTCTCTGTCATTTAATCCTCAGGACAGCTGTGTGATGCAGGCATGATTTTCACCCTCATTTTATTGATGCCTCAAAAAGGTAAAGTGACTTCAGGTATTGCATCTTGAAATCTCACACTGTTAATCACGAGCCTAGATTTCTTCTGGAGGTGTGAGGTTGGTCCCAGGCAGCATGCCCTGCTGTACAAAAGAGATGTGTACTCAATGTGAGAAAAATAAAAACAAACCCTATCTGTTTAATTATCTAGAAGACATTTAGTTTCAACAACATTCTAGATTTATTTTTGTTGTCAGTCTCCTTCATGAACTTATGCCTGAACCAACATTAAAACTAATTTTCATTCCTTGAGTGTTCTATGGCAATGAGGTGTGTCCCCAACATGGCTGTGTGTGTCTGTTTGTCTGAATGTATGTCTATATGTCTGTGTCATGCTGGTGTGTGTATGTGAGTGCATGCATATGTGTATGTGTGCTTTGGTTGGAGCTGGGAGAGGTGGGATTTATAGCAAAAATTAGTCCATAAATGAGCAAGATTGTCATAATCAACATGACTGAATCGTAAAGTAAATTCTTCCCAGTGACTAGTCAACTCTCATTCCATGGAGAATGAATGGAGAGCCCTGGATGTGACCAAAGTCTAAGTCTTTTCTATTACATTCTGTAGCACAGTGTGTCCTGTTTTGCTCTACTTTTAAAGCACCAGACTGTGTGTGTTTGTATGTGTTTTTATGTATATATGTGCATGAATGTGATGTATATTGCTATGGTATGTGTAGTATACATGTTTAACATGTATATGTGTGATGTATGTAGTATATATTTATATGGTATATGGTGCATCTGTGGTGTGGTGTGGATGTTTTGTGGATGGATGTGTGTGTGTGTGTGATGTGTGTTTATGTGTGGTGCAAGTGTGTCACATTTGGCACTTGTATGTGGTTGTATATGATATGTATGTGGTGTGTGTAGAGTTAAATGTGAGTGGTGTGAGGCAGTGTTTATGAGTAGGTGGGGTGTACTTGGCATATGTATGGGCTTGTGTGTATGTATGGTGTATGTGGTATTAACATGGTATTATGTGGTGTGTGTATGGGTGTGGGGTTTGTGTGTGTGCTATGTTTGTGGTATTTGTGATATGTCTGAGTATACTGTGTATGGTATATGCTTGTGTGTGCACGTGTGGTAAGTGATAGGTGCATGTTTGAAGATGTGCGTTGGGTTCACATGGAGGTGCTTTATGCAGGGCAGGAAATAAGGCAATGGGAACTCAGAGCAGTGTCATGCCTACCTTGGGAAAATCAGTTTATCACACTTTGCCTTTTTATGGCATCAACAAAATGGTGATAAAAGTTGCATTTGCCTCATAGGGTGGTTTTGAAGATTAAATGGTGTAAGACACATAATTCCTACTATCCTAAGTTGGGGACATTATTTCTCTAGGGACCCTTTCTTCTCTGTGTTTATACATTTCAGTTTACTCCAGGAACTTCTTCCTGGTCTTCTGATGACTATCCTTTAGCTCCTTTCTAAAAGGAATGCTCTTGGAAGTGTTCAGAGAAATCCCTGCTGCCTATTGAAAAACCACAGCCCTTGCTGGCCACAGAGAAGGGAGAGAGTGGTGGATCTGAGGTCACTGGCAGCCCAGAAAACTGAGATGCATTTTCTAAATTCAACACACAAGCTGTCACTCTGGTTGAGGTCAGTTTTAAAGGGGGCTTAATGGAGATTGCTCAGCCAGTGTCATCACAGAGTAGCTTGTTCTAATATTTCCGGACTTGATATACCACAGTAAAACAAGTATGTTTATTTCATTTCAGAAGACATCATGCTTACAATACAATAAAAAGGCAGATCAGAATGCCAGGTCCCCAAAGGCAGGAGGTCACATCATGGGGTTTGGAGTTAGAGTGTTGGATTTGACACTCAGTTCTACCATTAACTTGTGTGCAACTTAGAGAAAGGTTTTTATTTTTTTAATGTGGCATAAAATTTGTTGAGGCCATTTTGCACGGTCCAGTAGTGTCAAGTTTATTTTCGTTGTTCATTTGCTGGCAAAGCTTCTTATCCTCTCTGAACTCAACAGCACTGTCAGCATTATCATGTGGAGGCTCCTTGTGCCTGGGGTTAGGTTTGTTGACATCTGATGACAAAAAGGAATCAACAGCATCAGGCAGCACTGATGTGTGCTAGAAATTCAGATGGCTCTGTTCTCATGACACCTAATGTAGCCCTTATAATAACTTCATGAGGCAAATGTTATCTCCACTTAAAGATGTAGAAATGGAGATTCAGAGAAATTAGCCAACACCCATATCTGGGCAGTGGCATGGTCAGGATATCGTTTCATTATGCTTCCGAAAGGGTCACATGCTGAAAGCTAGTTCCCCAGTGTGGACATATGAAGTAGGGGAACATTTAAGAAATGGGACCTTGTGAGAGGTGATTAGGCCTTTAACAGGTACTAACGACAGGGATGGGGTGTAGCTCAATGGGAGAGTACATGCAGCATGCTTGAGGCCTTGGATTCTGACCTCTGTGGAAAGGAAAAGACAAGAAATGAAAAGAGAAAAACAATGAAAAAAAGGAAGAAGCCAGGCCTGGTGGC
>PVHX01025337.1:0-22536 GCA_004024805.1 Geosciurus inauris | reverse complement strand
AGAGAAATGATATCACAAGACAACCTGACATTTGAAAATAAAGGATTTATGAAAAACAGGGCTGGGTTCATAGCTCAGTTGTAGAGGGTTGCCTAGCATGTGCAAGGTACTGGGTTTGATTCTCAGCACTATATATAAATAAATAAATAAAACAAAGGTCCATTGCCAACCTAAAAAATATTAAAAAGAAAACAAGCCACATATCTTTGATTTCTCCCTGAAAAGTATATAGTCTTGTAAAATTAAACCATTTTTGAGGCAGTACTAAAATATATGTGTGGGTTAGTGAGTAAAAATGTGAAATTCTTGAATCTGCACATGTATGTTCCCCATGATCATGCATGCTATTCCTCAGGAATCACACAAGATATGTCAAGGAAAATGGAGTAATATTTGAGAATACTTCACACATTGTGCTGATGTGAAGACCACTAACTACTGCTAAAACCATGGAAAAATTTTTCACATATTCTTTACAGAGTAAAAGACATTCTTATATGCAGAGACATAACTTCAAAACCTAGGCCAAAGGGCACTTGAAAAAACTCACTACAGCTGAGGGTGTGAAAATAAGGCCATTGCCTGGATTCCTCCAAACTTCCACTTCTTACCAATAAACCAAAACTGTAATGTACCAAACAATGTTTAAAACACACTTTCGGGCTGTGTAAGGAACAAGGATGAATCTTTTTGACCACTCACCAAGAGGGTGAATTGCACTTTTGTCCCAGTGTTGCAGCTGCAGAAAGGGCAGGGATAGATTTGAATTCAATATGTGATACACCCTGGGATATACTTGAGTGAAATACAAGAGAGAGTACATGCGTGTGGGAGGAAGAAGAAAGTTATCATGAAAGAAATGTGAATTCTCTCATGCTCAGCAGGTATTTCCTGTGGTGATAAACGTCAATCTCAGCCTAATTCTTGCCTAAGTTACACAGACCCCCACACCTCAGGCATGGAGAATACTGCTCACAACATTTTTCATGCAAAGCAGATTTTCGATAAACGTCACACCATTTGTTTTACTTCAATGATGATTTATTTGATTTCTTTTGCATTTTTTAATGAATGTTAGTTCAATTTTTACAAAATGATTTTGGGATTTTGGCCTAATTATGTTCAATGTGCTGACCCATTGTGGAATGTTATGGTTTTAACAAAATCAAATTTTGATCATTAAATATTAGCTGCTTTCCCATTTTTCTACGTTTTTACATTTTATTTTTACCTTTACTTTTTATTTTGTTGTGAACAATTCTTGAAGTGTTATTAGTTTTATTTCAAATTATTTTTCTATATTTGTGAATGGATTTGTGTCTCACTCAATGTTAACACTGCTCTGTGCTAGTTTATAAAATTTACACAATTTTATGTTGATCATTTAACCCATGACTTTATTGAACTAATTTAATTCTTGTTTAATTAGTGCATAAAATTGCTTAGAAACACTATAAAATAGTATCATCTGCATAGGCTATTTGCTCTGATGTATAAAATCTGTTTTATATTCTTAGAATGATATTAAGTAGAAGTTAGAAAAATATACATTATTTTTTTCTTTTTCTAAAACTAAATTGTGAAGCACTTAGGTTTTCACCATTAAATATCAAGACAGGTAGTCCATAGCTTCCCTTTAGTGGATTGGAAAAGAATTGTCCTCTGGTTTTAATTTGCATAGGTTTTACAATAAATTTGTATGTGATTTGCCAAAAGCTTTTCTCTATCAAAATGATTATTGGAACCATATCATAATGTCCCTCATGATCATGGGTTCCAAACTTTCTTTTTTATGTTGTTATCTTCAGTTTGCTGGGGGGTTTGGATATCTTAGTCAATGTCTATGATGGAAGATGACCTGAAATTTACATTCTTGTGGTGTGTTATCTTGTAATTCTGGACTTACAGAAAAAATTTGTCTTTTTTTTCTTTTATTATTAGAAGTGGTCATGAATTATTGTGAAAAATTCCTTATTAAATATTTAGTAGAAATCACCAGTGAAGGCACCTTTTTGAAATGTAATGGTTATTTAGTTTTTGTTGCTAGGTTGATATTTGGAGCTGGTATATTTTTTACCAGGTCGGCTTCAAATTCTTTAGCTTAAATTATCCTCCTGTTTTAGTCTCACAAGTAACTGGGACTACTGGCATGCACTCCCATGCTAAGCTTTTCAGCTTCTTATAAAAATATTTGTAATTAAGTTAAATGTTAATGTTTGTAGGTCTGTTTTATGTTATATTTCTTCACATCTGGGTCTATTATTGTATTTTATTTATTCCTGAAGTAATTTTAAAAACTGATGACTATCTAGTAATTTATCTCTATATTGTTGTTTTCCAGGTTCTAGACTTTCTTGGCAATTAAAACAGAATAATGAGAAAGAATAATGCAGGGAAATAAGAGTTTGGCATTTTATGAGTTCACCAATGTTTCTGGATGCCCTGTGCAGGATGGAAAATATGCACTATTTAGCACTCATAACTCTGAGATAAATGAAGCAGAGAAGCTAAAATAAATTATAATTTTAGTCTAATTAGTGTTTTTGAGCAAATTGCATATGTCTTTACACATTTGTTTAATATTTAGGATAGCATATATGTATTTTACCATATTTAAATTAGGTTATCAGGGTTTTTTTTTTCTTTTTTGGTGAGTTGTATAAGCTTCATAGATTTTGGAAATTAAAATTTTATTAGATATGTGGCTACCAAATATTTTTCTTAATCCTTTTACATTTCCTTTGTCTTATAGAAGCATTTTTAGCTTTTTTACAGTCTCACTTCTTTCTTTCCTTTTTTTTTTTTTACATATTCCCATCATGATATATCCAAAACCAATGCCAACAAAAATGTTTTTAAAAATTCCAATTTTCTTTTGGAATATATATGGTTTTAGGTTATATCACAATGAGATATTATCTCATGCTTGTTCGCATGGCTATTCTCAAAATTACAGTTGGTGACACATACTGCAGAAGATATGCAGAAAATAAAACACTTGGACACTCTTTCCAAAAATATACATTTGTATGGGCATTAAAAAAACTATATAGTTTAAAAAAACCTTAAATATAGCAATAACATATGGCCCATATATCTTGTTAAGCATATGTCTGTATTTTTCAGGGTTGTTCAGAATGACAGAATTAATAGAATACATAAGTGTACATGTGTATATAGAAGGAGACTTATTAGATTGCTCTCATAATTATGGGATAAATTGTCCTAAAATTGTTGCCTGCTGGATAGCAACACTGGGGTAACAACTCAGTCCAGGAAGACAACACTGGGGTAACAACTCAGTCCAGGAAGGTAGAAGCCTCAAAATTTGAGGTTAATAAAGGAGCATGGTCAAAGACAGAGAACTTTAAAGACTCATGTAGAGCTAATGGTGCAAGTCTCCATTTAAAGGCTAAAGAGTCTGAACTCAGGTGTCCACGGGTGACACCAGAACAAATCACCCATTCAGGAAACTTGGAGCATATGTCAGTGACAGCTTCTCCTGTTTTGTTATTATTATTATTTTTTCAAATCAAATCCATTGGATGGCACTATATACATCCATTACAGGTCTTCCTCATGCTTTCTAACCCAAACTTCTGAAAACACACTCTCAGACACATTTAGACATATTCTATACCAATTCCCTAAGTATCTCAATCCACTCAAATTGACAGCTGAAATTAACTATTACAATAATTGAAGGAAATAAATTCACCTTTAAGAATATCTACACTCCCAAGTGTATGGCAATATTATCCACAACATAAATGTACAACAAAGAGTTACTCAATAAGAAGAATCTATGATTTATTATACATAATGTATACAGAGATTCATCATTGTATTTACACACAAGTATATAAACATACATATATAATTTTTTCAGTATTTTGCCATTGTTTTGAGACAGAATCCTTTAAGGTGCAGAGGGTTTCACCAAGATGCTGAACCTGACTTCAAGATGGCAATTCTCCTCCTTCAGCCTCCTGAGTCCCTACCATTACAAAAATTTGTACCTCCACACCTCATTTATTATTCACCTTTTAAAAGAATGATGATATATGCTGAAATGGTGGCAAATTTGAAGGCCAGCCTCTGTATTTTTGCAACATTGTCTTAAAAGTGAAAAATAAAATGACTGGGGTTATATCTCACTAGAAAAGCAAATCTGGATTCAAACCCCAGTAACTAAAGAATAATCTACCATTTGCAACAACATGGATGAGGCTGGAAAACTTCGTGTTAAGTGAAATAATCCAGACACTGAAATAAATTGCATACTTTATGTATGGAATCTGGAAAAAAAATGAATATATAGGAAGTGAATGGTGTTTATCAGGGAAATATAGTTAATAATAATCATATACTGAAAATACTAAAAGAGTTGAATTCTGTTTTTTACTGAATAATTAAGTAATTATGTGAGATAATGAATTTTATTATCACATAAAAATTTTGCATATTAATGAGATTGTGTGATATTTATATATATATATACACATGTATTGCTAATATACAGATACTCTACTTCTACCCTTGATACCTCAGCACACTCCTCAGCTATAGTAATAAGTATTCTACTTTCACATAACTTTTATTTTAGTTATCATATATAAGAGATGCAATTTTTTTTTGCATCCTCCAATTCCATCTATTTTGCTTACCCTTAGAGGATTTTGTTTGTATTTGGGGCTGGGCAATACACCATGGTGAATATATAATATACTTCCTGATTAATATGTTAAATTGCTTATCTACATTACTGACTTTTCTCTTTATGTGTATTATTAAACATACTGTTATTCAACTTGATGTTACATAACAAAAGAAAGAAACACAACAAAATAATGAAGAATCTGGGTGTGGTGGCTCATGCCTGCAATCCCAGTGGCTTGGGAGGCTGAGGCAGAAATTTTTTAAATTCAAAATCATCCTAAGCAAAATATCAAGGCCCTATACAACTCAGTGAGACCCTGTTTCTAAATAAAATACAAAAAAGGATTGGGGGGTGACTGAATGGTTGAGTAACTTTGGGAGCAATCACTGGTATCAAAAATTTTTTTTAAAAAATAAAAAATAAACTAGAAAACTATGTTCCTTTGCCTGATTTTATCAAATTGAAAAGTAAGTCAATGCATAATAAAAAAATCTGTCTCTATTTTATTTTACATTTGTTAATATAAAGATAACAATGTGCTATTCCATTTGAATTTGTCACATAGTACAATAATTTGAGAATGTTCAGTATATTATAATACATAAAAACTGCTCTTGTGAACATAATAAAATAAAACATTAGCTTGGCATGGTGGTGCATACCTGTAGTCTCAGAGCTTCAGGAGGCTGATGCAGTAGACTGGCAAGTTCAAAGACAGCCTCAGCAACTTAGAAAAGCACTAAGCAACTCATTGAGACCCTGTCTCTAACTAAAATATGGAACAGATCTGTGGATGTTGGTCAGTGGTTGAGTGTCCTAGGCTCAATCCGTAGTAGTAGTAGTAGTAGTAGTAGTAGTAATATAAAAAGAAGAAGAAATTGAACATTAGGCTACTGAACATTTATATTTTGATTGTTCCAAATATTTGGCCCAATACTCCCAAGTTCACTTCATCTATCAATTTATAATTGAAATCTTTAGTTATTTGAGAGAGAAAAAGAGAAATAGACCAAAATGGTCCTGAACTTTGCCATCCCTTTGCTAGTCTCTGCCATAAGATAGGCAAGTAATTCTGTCCATTATAACACCCAGAATACTACTTACTTGGTCATTTCTCTTCAAGCAAGATGCATCTTGAGGAGAACTGTTGTGGGGTTTGAATGCTAAAACGGTGGAGAGCTGAAATAAAAGTGATGTTTGTGGGTATGTAGATGAGGTGTAATAATTATGATACTTGACCAAACCCTATTTATGATAATCTGTTAAAAATGAATCCACTAAATTGTTTATGTTCTTACATATATTCTGTGGTCTTACAATTAAATATGAGGAACTCTATTCTCCATACCAAGGTAGCTCAGTATTGATTTTCTCAGAGTCTGCTGTCTCACACTTTAAAATACCTAGTGCACTGTTCTCAGATCCCTTGATTTCAGGTTTCTTTGACCTACTTTTAATATCTGGGAAACTTTTAAATACTTAATAACTGGCAAGTGAATCCATATCTGGTGTTCCACTTCCAAGGATAAGAATAGATATTTTCTCTCTTTGTGGCCTCTACTACCCAGAAAAAAGAAAACATTATACACATTTTCAAACCTAGATATTATCCTGAGCCAACCTGTAATAATATGGAAGTCAAGAATAAAATCCCTGAGGCTTGGGTTGTATGTTAGTGGTAGAGCACTTGCCTAGCACATGTGAGTCACTGGGTTCAATCCTCAGCACTACATAAAAATTAATATATAAAAGTATTGTGTCCATCTACAACAAAACAAAATAAAACAAAAAGAATGCAATCCTTACTAGGGGTGGTGGAATACACATGTAACTCCAGCTACTTGGGAAGCTGAGTCTGGAGGATCCCAACTTTGAGTTTAGCCTCAGTAATTTGGTAAGACCATGTCTCAAAGGAAAATTAAAAGGTATGATAATAAAGCTCACTGGTTAAAACAAACCTAGGTCTTATGCTTAGTACCACAGGGTGGAGAGAATTTAATTTCTTTTTTCTCTTAAGTTATAGTCCTCACAAACAAGAAAATCACTTAGGGATAATGTTATGCTTTCTAAAAAGAAGCCATGTTAAATGTTCAAGTGTTCACATATTTCTAAAAATGTCTTAAGTATTTTGTTTTTGATATTATTGTCATTAGAATTATCTTCATAATTTTATGTTTAATATTTAATATTCTTATGTACATAAATGATTGATCTTAAATTTTGTTACTGTTCTAAGCTCATTTGTGCTTCTAAAGTATTTAGTGAATTTCTATCTTAAAAACATACACTTTAAAAACACTTCTATTTTATATCTCCTTTTGAAAAACCACAAAATTGTGACAGAAACACAAGTAATTTACAATAACACTTTCTTTGATCAAAGCAAATATATTGGTGAGAATCTTAGCAAAACTATTTTCTACAACTCAGAAACCAAGAGAACGAGACCAAAACCTGCCACAAACACACGTTACCAGGCACAAGAAATGATAGAAACACTAGCCAGCAAATTTTCTGTTCTCCTTATAGTAGAAGATAGAATCAGGAAAGAAATCCACCCATCTCAAAAACTAAAAACAAGTGTTATCAGGAAATCTATATCAGTATCAGACTTCCTCTTATGTAGATCAGCATTGTTCACTGAAAATTTAAAAATGTTACATTTAGATTCAGAATAGTTCTTAAGGCATAAGTTATGACACATTGTCTAAAGCAAAGAGGAAAATGTGCCTCAGGGCAGAATATTATATTCACTTTTTAAATGAGCTGCAATTAAGGAAAGAATTATAAAATATTAATACTTCAGGTTGGAGTTGCCTGACCAAGGTATTGTTGTTTCTTACAATAAGATAGGACCTTCAATCTTATTTTGCAAAAGACCTGCCCAATTTGAAAACTACTCAGCTTTAACATCATTCACATTAGCTTTAGCATTTGGTCACATAGTTAATTTAAATTGCAGAAAACAATCTTTCCTATTGTTGAAAGAAATCATCACAAATGTCATTGCATAAAAATAATAGAAACATATGCTTTCACAATTTGAATGTTTTATGTATCCTGAAAATGGAATAATGTCATAGTGTTGACAGAATTACACTCTTTCAAAAGTCTGTAAAAAAAAATATTCTAGCTTCTAGTGACTGCTGTCATTTCTCAGCTTATGGTGATAAAACATTCTCCTCTTTTTATTTTCATGTAGCTACACCTGTCTTTTTTTTTTTTTTTTTTTAATTTTAGACAGGTCTTGCTAACTTTCCCATGATCTATCAAATTCTTGAGGCTGATACTGAAATTGTAATCTCCCTGACTTAGCCACCTGAGTTTTGGGGATTATAAGCAAGTGTCACTGCACACAGCCAGAAAAAAATGCTTAAAACAGTTCCATCCATCTCTTAGTAAAACAATTTATAAATACTGTGCCCATTTGTAAAGTAGTATGAGAAAAACATAGTTGACAATAATGTGGGGAAGAAAAATGTTCATTAGAAATGTGGACAGGGAATTAGAATTTTAGGAATTTATTGTTACATGTATAAAGATTTTTTCTGGGAGGCAGGCTTCTGGATTTAATATTTTGCTTTCCATGGATTTAGACATTTAGGAGGATCCAGGCATTGTGGCAAACACCTGTGATCACAGCAACTCAGGAGATTTGGGCACAAGTTCAAGGCCAGCCTCAGCAACTGTCTCCAAATAAAAACTAAAAAGTGTCAGGGCTGTATTTCAGTGAAAAAAAACTCTGTGTTCAATTCACAGCACCCCACTCCCCCAAAAAGAAAGAAAAGTAGTCTTAGGGGAAAGAAAAAACTAAGACCCCCCCTATAGACCATAGCTCCCTTCATGTAGAAAAATAACACATGGAGTTGTAATTCTGATGACCATCTCGCCCTTCAATCTACCATACAATCTGGGAAGGTGTGAGAGTGCTGGCTCATACATGCTCAGATAGGACTTCAGGAAGGGGCTGAAGATACACTGTAGGAATCAGAAAAGAGTCCCAGAGTCTACTGCTGACATATGCCCCACTTGACTGGCCAGTGTGGACTCAAGGCTGACCTAGCCCAGAAGATAACCCAGGCCTGCTGACAGAGACTACCATCGGTATTTCAATACACAACTGCCAGATCTCTCTATATTCAGTGCAGCCAATTTCAAAAAGCGTCATGCCCCAGTCTCAGAATGTCACTGCACAATTGCCATTTACTGACTTTTTAGGGTCCCAGTGTCCTCCCTGTAGATCTTTCAGCACCTGCACAGCAGAAAAAACCTGGCCCATTGAATATGAGAGGAGGCTAGAGATGGATACCAACAGTGGCAGGCTCCAGAGACAAAAGCCACACCAGATGATCAAAGCCTGTGCCTCTTCACTGGCTGTGTGCTTCACTGGACAATGCTTCCCTGAGGACTCCTACGTGGACAAGGCTTATGTCTTCTCCCTCTCAGACTGAGCCTAGTTAATCTTAGGAGTGGAAAAAAGTTACATAAAATGCAGAAATAAATGAGGTCAGAATGACAGGTTCTTGGCTGCAGCTTTGTTTTTTGTTTCTTTGTTGGTTTTTCTATTGTCGTGCTGGAAATTTAAATCCAGAGCCTTGGGCCACAGCTAACTTAAAGCAAGCTTCCTTTGTCATGGTGGGATCCAGCCCAGCCTTAAGGACATTTGCATTTAACCTTGCATATAAGGCCTTTTCAATTCAAAAAGTGAAGTTTACAGACAAATATACAAATTATATATATCTTCATATTACTCATAAATGGAAATAATAAAATGACAATACAATAAAATTTTATTTAACTTCTCAGCTCTCTCCTCTTCTGAGGGAACAGATTGAACACTGACCTGGGAAGCAATCCCCTACGGAAGCTTTGTCCAATGATACAAATATGTGAGGCATAAGTGTAATTAAAGTTTTTCTAGTATTCACATAAAAATAGTAAAAATTGATTTTATTTACATAATCCAGTATCCATTATGGGAATATTACAATTGTGAATAATAAAATATTAATGATGTGTATGTATTTTTGAAAATGCACCCTCAAAACTAACTATATCAAGGCTCCAGAATATCTCTGTTTACAGGACCCCATTCCAGATTTAAGAGCTCTGGATCCATTGATTTCAAAGAAATAAAATTCCTGACATTTCCTTTTTATGCTAGTGGTGAGGGGTACAATTTCTTACCAATCTCCTCAGATCTATAGATTAGGAGAGACACTGCCCTCAGTGAGAGCAGAGAGAATTAACCAGAAAGTTTACAGATGTTGATTTTTCCCACCAAATGCTGGCCATTGTCCCTTTCATTCCAGATTTCAGACAGAAGCAAAAGAAAATAAAGTTCCAGAGGCCCATGTGTTCAGATCTATCTACAGCTTTGATTCTATTTTTAAATGCATTAAAGGTAAACTCTTTATTTTGCAATTTGACCTTAGACCTAGTGGCCAGTCTATGACATTTTTCCTTCTTTGATCAAAGCCCAAACAATTAATAAGCAGGTAGTCTTGGAATCAACATAAATTATGTCACTGGTGATAATGGCACACACCTTAAATTCCAGAAGCTTGAGAAGATGAGGTAGGAGAATCATAGGTTTAAAGCCAGCCTCAGCATCTCATCAAGGATCTAAGAAACTTAGCAAGACCCTGTCTCTAAATAACATATAAAAAAGGGCTGAGGATGTGGCTGAGTGTTTAAAAGCAACTGGGTTCAATCCCTGGTACCAAAACCGAAACATAACATAACAAAAACCACACAAAATATAAATTGTATCTAATTTAAATGTCCAAATACCTCCACCACACCATATGACTCAATTTTTTTTTTATTTTAGGATTTGGTTAGTGATATTTATTCAATAAAATCAGAATTTCTCTATTACCATGAAATATATGTGTGTATATATATATTTATACACAAATATATATGTGTTATACATACATTATATTTATATACACACATTTATATGTGTATATAAGTGTGTGCTGTGTGTTTGTGTGTGTGTTTGTGTGTATTGCTTTCTGATATCTAGAAGAGAATGGACCATAGATAGAATTTGGTGGAAAAAAAGTTTACTTCTAGAAACTTTCTTGATAAATCTCTCTGCTCTCACTCAAGGCAGTGTCTATGCTAATTTCTGGACCTAAGAAGAAATATTGGTGAGGACTTGTATCCCTCACTTTTAGCATAATTTTATGCACACAAACACACCCCTCTCATATATCTGAGTTGTCATGGGGCTCCCCTTCCAGGATTCAGGGAAGTCTTGGTTCCAATCATGACAAAGACAGAAACAAACTAGAAATAACCTCAACCCTGTTTTATAAATCAGAAAATGATTCAGGTTTCTATGTCATTTTCTAAACATAAGTAAAATGGAATATAGAGACATGGAACAGAATTATTTCATTGAGGACAAAGTAAAAAGTGAGAAAAGAGAGACATAATTATTTGCACTACCTTCAATCACCAGAGAATAAAATCTGGGATTCTGATAAGAAAGAGTCAACATTTTATATTTGAGCAGGTGGATGACATGGGGTCCTGTGATGAAAAGGTTATTACATGCTTTTGGAAGAAAATTTATGTGAATGCTTATGAATGGCAGATAGCGATTAAAGAATTAGTATCTGCAATGTGTCTTCCACATGTTTTGTCAGCTGTGGACCATAGCGCGTACATGTATTAGTAGGGTCCATAAAGAACATCACCATCTGTGTCCTCTAAAGTTATTCCCATTGTAGAAGTGAGAAAACATAGGTTTCTGAACATCCAGTTGCAACTCATCAGCACACACAGAACTACCCAGAGAGAGAATGATATGAAATCCCTTCAATGCTCCACAAAGGCTCATTTGCTCCTGGTATAATGTATGTCAGTATGCAGAAATATTATTTTCTCCCCATTTAGAAGAGAGTGCCTCAAAACATCCCAGGAGCAATACACTGCATTTTTCTTCTTTCACATTAAAGGAACACTTCAGAACCAGAGCTATCAGCCCAGAGTTTTATATATGCAAATGCTTGGAGATTACAAGGTGCAAAAAGCATATCATAGGCCCAGAGTCTGACTCAGGGAAGAAAATTATCTAAAAAACTTATGAGAAATTGAAAAAAAATTATATAACTATTTCTGAAAATAAATATGCCTTTTTGATTCTCTCTCCACAACATATCATTCAGTAAAGAATTAATTATGTGTGAATATTGCTAGGACATGCCAATTTTTATCCCATATGATTTTGCATTAAAATCCAAAATCCAAATAATAGGATGCATGATTCACTGTCAAAACATTCAAGGAAAAAAAAAAAGATTTCAAGGAAGAGGATTGGAAGTTATAGTGAATGTGTCATAGAACAATTTACTTACCAAATAATTTTGAGAATATATCTTCATATTTCTACAGTCACAGAAAAGAGAAATTTCTTATTTTTCTTTCCTGTCAGAATTTCCAAAGAAAATCCCTAAAATTCCAATTGAAATAACCACCAAAAATAAAGTGAACAAGAAACCTATAATACATAGGGAATGAATAAAGGCAAATAAAAACTTTAACAATAAAAAGTAAGACTATTCTTTTCTTGAAATCAAACTTAATCTTCATTGTTAGATCTATTTTCTTATTTTTGAAGTCAGAAATCACAAAAAAGTTTAGGCAAGAGATGAGCTGCCTCTTTATATAAGATATATCTATGTGTTCAATAATCAAAAAAACTTCAAAATCTTTAGAAATTAGAGAAATGTAAAATAAAATCCCATCACAGATAAAATTACATAGTATCAATTAAGATATAAAACAAATAAATTATAATAAACTCAAGGCATTAAAGTGATTATAACTATTTGCAGTAACTCTTTTGCTATTAAAGATACATGATACACCTCCACTAGAAACAGACTTACTGAAATCACAATCACATGTGACCATAACACCACCACATTTTTGGTCACACTATATTCAGTTTAAGAATAGTATCAAACACCATGTTTAAGTTTCATATGAGAGCCATATGCATGTGGTATTTCCCATGTGTATATGTCTAAAATAAAAATATATATAAACTATGAAAAAATAAAATCATCAGAAGCACATAAAG
The DNA here is from genome assembly GCA_004024805.1 of Geosciurus inauris. Classification (NCBI taxonomy): domain Eukaryota; kingdom Metazoa; phylum Chordata; class Mammalia; order Rodentia; family Sciuridae; genus Geosciurus; species Geosciurus inauris. The sequence continues at coordinate 9,778 of PVHX01025337.1, read as the reverse complement.
ACAAAATTAAACATCCCATGTGTAGGTGATAAAACTCTTTACTACCAAGATGACAATTTTTCCTCAAATTAACCTATGATATTTGCCAACAAAATTTCTATGAATTCTATGAATATATCAATAAAGTTTACCTTTATGTGTATCCACAAAGCAGAAACTAAAAAAAAAAAAATCTACAAACAAACAGAAGGAGGACAAAGGAAGTTAGAAAGAGGGAAAAGGGGCTGGGATTGTGACTCAGTGGTAAAGCGCTTGCCTCGCATATGTGAAGCACTGGGTTCAATCATCAGCACCACATAAAAATAAATCAATAAAGATATTGTGTCCACCTACAACTAAAAAATATTTAAAAAAAAAGAAAGAGGGAAAGTACAGGGTACTGAGGTGGAGCAAATTATATTCCATGCTTGTATGTTTATATCAAAATGAACTGAAATATTATGTATATTTATAATGCACTAATAAAAATTCAACATGCTTTACTTTTAATGAAAGAAACCAAAGTGTACAATTCTGAAATTTATCCACAAAGTTAAATATATTGAAAAAACTTATAACTCAAAATTTTCTTGGCTAAGAGCAAAAAAAGTACTTATTACCTAACATGTATATTAAGAAACTATACTCAACAATTATAAAGAAATCACAATATAAACAAAGTCCATACACAAATCCATGTGTATGTAAAAATTACGTACTTAACTGTAATAGAAAAGTCTATATAAATCAAACCATAACAATGCCAATCTCACAACTTAGCTAGATATCTATCAAAATAAAAAAATAAAAAGTACCCCACATATATCTCAGTGGTAAATCACCCTTCTGTTCAAATACAAAAAAAGAAAAAAAAACCACCACCACCACCAACAACAAAAAACTATCTCAGGAAATCTCTATTGACCACAGCTCCTCTCATGTGGGAAAAATATACTTGGAGATTTGATTCTTATACTTTTTTCCACCTGTCAATTGGCACACACTCTGGGAATACGCTGGGTTGCCCGCACACACCTGGCCAGAGTGAACTTGAAGCAGGGTCTGAGGAGACCTTGAGGGGATGAGAAAGTCTGCAGGGGGTCTCCACCACGGACATGCTCCCCACCTGACTAGCCAGTGGGACTGAAGAGGCACTGCCCCTGAGGAGGGCTCAGGCTGCAGACCCCAGAGAATGCCTGGAGTCCAGTTCTGCCAGCCCCTGCTCCCACCACAGCCAGTCCTGCTGTTCCAAAGGTTTCCCTGCCCAGGTTCAAAATGCCACTGCACACTCACCATTTCCTGGTGCTCAGGAGCCAGAACTGCTCCCTAGGAATCTTCAGCACCTGCACAGCAGAGCAACCTGGGACACTAAGTATGAGAGTGAAGCCTAGAGGTGAATTACAGGAATGCTGGAATGGAGGACTGGAGACAGGGGAAAAAAAAGCCCCAGCCAGTGTGGATGCCCGCCCCCTTCTCCCTGGCTGTGCACAGGATTGGTCAGTTCTCACCATGATCTCCTGATTGGTCAGGGCTTCAGCCCATGTGTGAGCCCAGTGTGTCTTCATTTTGAGTGTCAGGATAATATACAATCCAAACATGGAGAGGCCAGAATGACAGGTTCTTGGTTGCAGCTTTTTTATTTTTATTTTTATTTTTTCCCTTTTGAGGACTAGGAATTGAATTTAGAGTAGGGTGACCAGAAATCTAAGTTCTTTTGGGTTCTAATGCTAAAAAAAATTAAGTCATTTCTTCAAAGTTTAATCACCTGGACCATTTCCTATAAGATGGCAACCCACAACATCCTTTAGGGTTTCTGACTTGTTATCTGTTTATCTGTGTGAAATTATACCAATAGAATTGGACTTTCAGCCCCTTGGGAAGTGGTCAATGACACTACCACATTGGTAGAGGCTCACAGCAGGCCTGGGATGTACTGTGAAGAACACTTGAACCTGTATTGGCAACACTGGAACCTGATTTTACTCCAACTGAGTTTAATCTATATCTTGCGTACACATTGCAGCTGGCAGCAGAATGTGGTGATTATCACAGAAGAGAGGCCTAGGAAAGTGCAAATCTGTGTAAAACCTAGCTGCACCTGGTCTCCCTAGCTGGCTGGTGGGCCAGTTCTTGAAAGAAATACCTGTGGTGGCCACATGATGGTAGGCCTGAACAAACCAATGCTAACCTGGTTGCACAGCAGAGAAAGTTGTTTTCTAACAGCCCCACTCCAAGGCAAGAGAAAGGAACTGAGTTGTGAAAAGAATGCTGGATTCTGAGTCAGTATATCTGGATTCAAAAGCCACCCATATCTCTAGCAGCTGTGCTATAGGCTCAGTGTTCTCATCAGGCAAATGGGAAAAGGCTGCCTCCAGTATACCATATTGAACAATAGATCAAAAGAATGCACCTTCCACTAACCTGTTCTTGTCTGACTTTTCCTCAGAGAGTTTCACAGCAGCAGCCAGCAAACCATGACCCACAGGCAGAACTGGCCTATCTGGTTTACACTTGAAATTTATTGGAACCCAGCCATGTCCATTTATTTATGGTATGTAGATACTGTTTCACATCAAAGTTGAGAAGTGGTGGCACAGACATTATGACCACCCTCAAAACCTAAAATATGAGCTTTCTGACCCTTTGTGGTCATTTTCCCACTTCTGATCTAGAGGGAGAAAAGAGAGCAGAGAGGCTGAAGACCGTGCCCCATCAAACCCTTGTGCCATGGTTTAGATGGATGTTCCACCAAAACCCCTGTGCTGAGGGCATGATCTCAGTCTGTGGTGCAGCTGGGAGGTGGCAGAACCTTTAGGATGTGGAGTCTAGTGGGAACAATTTGGGTCTTTGTGGTGTGTTCTTGTGGGGTATACTTAGTCCTTCATCCACTTTCTGTTTCTCAGTTTTGCTTTCTGGCTGCAATAAGACGAGAAGGTCCTTGCCACACACTCTTGCCATGTTTTGCCACACCACAGGCCCAGAAGCAGTGGGGCCAGGAAAACCAAACACTGAAAACTATGAAGTGGTGAGACAGTATAAACTCTTCTTTTTGAGTTGATTATCTCAGGTATTTTTTCATAGCAATGGAAAGTGACTAACACATCATTTTTACCCTATCTAGGTTTGGTGGTGACTGACTCTAGAAAGTTTGAGGACTAGGGAAGATGCCTGTTAGTTCCTGCTATCTCTGTTTTACCATAGCCTCAAAATGAAGCCTTAGTTGATACTATGGTCAATACCTCCCACACAGTTGGGGACACTAATTTATTTTCTGAACTACTCTAACTCTAAAACATAGATCTTTAGAGTTGAAGTCCATTATGGGACCACATTTGCCTCTACAAATATAGAATTTATTTTCTGGAATATATTTTAGGCCTTTCCTCAACTTCTTTCTTTTAGCTCTTGCATGGGAAAGGCACTATACCTATTTGTAGGACACTTGGGGAGAAACAAAACCAAACAAATAAGTCTTTTACTCTGTAGTGCCTATATTCTGATTGGAAATATACACATAAAATAAGACTTGTAGAAATGGGTATCAAGTGAGTTTTCATTACTCATGGTGAGGTCTGGAGACCAACAGCTACAAGGTCCCCCAAGAGTTGGTTGAAAGTTAAGGATAACAAGCCCCCCACAGACATACTTATTTGTAGTCTGCATTTTAACAAGATGGTTGATGAGGATGTGTGTCAGGTGGTTCCTCTGGAAACAAGCAAGTGGTGTATATAAAGCTATTGACTTTCTGAAAAACAAATACAAATGGGGCTGGGAACAGTGTGAGAAGCTTCAGCTTATGATGCATCTCTGACAGGTAAAAAAAAAGAGAAGGGAAGGACTGGAAAAGAAGAGTCTAGCATATGAGTTCACTTCTGAACTGTCAAGGCTAATCCATGTCAAGGCTAATCCATGTGAGAGTTTAAATAAACTTGAATGGCATCCTTTGGTATCTGTAGGGATTTGTTCCAAGATAGCTACACCCTCCTCAGGTATCAAAAATCTGTCCCTTATACAAAATAATATAGTATTTGCAGAGAATCTACACACATCCTCCCACATACTTTAAATTATCTCTAGATGACTTAGGATGTTTAATACAAAGTAAATGCTATGTAAATAGTCATTCTACAGCAGTGTTTAGGGAAAAGAAACAAGAAAAATCTGTATATATTCAATACAGATGCAATTATGTTCTGAATATTTTCCATCTTTTGTTGGATGCAGAACTGAGAGCCAACTATAATCATTTCATGATGTAAACCATACATCTCTATAATTCTCTTACCCTTTTCTTTTTATGTACCAGGGATGGCACCAATGGGTGCTGTATACTGAGCCACATCCCCAACCACTTGCAGTTTTTATTTTAGGGTCTCATTAAGTTGCTGAGGTCCTTGCCAAATTTCTGCAGCTGGCTTGTGGACCTCCTGCCCTAGCCTCTCAAGCTACTGGAATTATAAGCCTGGGCAACTAGGCCCAGCTGTTTCTTCTTTAATTTTGCTTTGTAAGCCTTATAACTTTCATGTGGGCAACACATAAATTGTTTAAAAATTTGAATATGATAATGGGAAGGAAGGAGAGAAAAGAAAGGGGAGGTACTGGGGAATGGCATTAACAAAATTGTATTGTAAATCATGTGCTTCTCCCCAGGGAATGATGGTTTTAACAGTTAATGAAGTATGAGAAGATCTATTCAACTTCAGTACTTACTGAGTGGTCATCATCAGCTATGAAGCACCAAGTGCTTTAATATGCACTTTAAAACAAATTCAATTTAAAGATGAGGAAAACCAATGCAGATGAGGTCAAACAATTTGCTTTATATCACAGAGTTAATAAAGGATAATATGAAGGTACAAATTGAGGACTGTTTTACATCTCTGCATTTTCCCATAACTACTGAGTATTTCTATCTTCTAAGGGCTTATTCATAATGATCCCTCCTCAATACTGCTACTTTGCACATTTTAAGTCTTTAGGAATGGCTCAGAGACCACAAGAAGCAAGCACCAGAGCAATGTGAGGGGAACCAAAGACAGAAAAGGCCATGATTATGCTGGCACCTACTTCCCAGAAAGTCCATCCCTAGCTCCAAGTTGATGCCTGTGGCCATAGCAGCTTCCCCTTTCACTCAGAAAGTGGCCAGGCTGGGAAAATAAACTATTATCTCAGGCTCAAAACTTTTGCAAGGACATATACAAATAAAATAAAAAATAAAAGAAATTTCTGGAGATAACTCTTGTGGAAATTGCCTGCTGCTACTCTGCAAAGCATGATCAATAATAATGCATTGAAATGCATTGTATATTTCAAGTAGCTAGAAGAGGGGATTTTAAATGAAAGCAGCATAAACAATTAATACAATTTAATTTGATGGATATTCTATTACCCTGATTTTTATCACTACCAAAAATACACATGACTCAAACCACTACATTGTAACTCATAAATATGTATATTTATTATGTTGATTGAAAAAATAACTTGTCATATTACATCTGATCATTTAGATTCTTAGGTATCAAGTTCTTAAACTTTCTCTAGATTATAAACTAGAGTATTTATCTGTAGTTCAAATACATGACATCTTGGTATGCATCATCACACCCACAAATTTAGGGGCCCTGATGGTCAAAATTCATATTTGAAATTGTGTTTTAAATCATATCACTCCCTGTTTTCAAGTACAAGTGTATGTGTGGTTATGTAATGTTTTACTTTTTTTTTTTTTTTTTGATACTAGGAATTGAACTCAGGAGCAACAAACACTGAGCCACATCCCCAGTGCTTTTTAGCATTTTATTTTGAGACCTCTATATTGCTTAGGGCTTCACTAAGGTTCTGAGTGTGACTTTGAACTTTTGATCCCTCTGCCTTGTCCTCTCGAGTCATTAAGTTTACAGGTGTGAGCCACTGCTACTGGCTGTATTTTATATTCTGACTTTAGTCTATTTACTTATTTATATATATATATTTATTTATTTATTTATTTTTCCAAGGCCTTGCATATGCTAGGCAAGTGGTATACATGTAAGAAATACCCACAGCCCTACCTATTTATTTTCAATTTGTCCTGTGAGTACACCTAATAAAAAAGAGAGACTTGTTAAATCTTATTCTAATTGTACAGTTTAAGTGTTTACACAACTGATTAATGTGTACATTTAATGGAATTAGTAGAGTTCCGTATTATAAAATTATTTCCATTTACCTGTGCATACTATAGCTAATCAATAAGTAATCTTGAACATGAGAGTGTGATTACATAAATCTTACCTACTTAACTGAGGTATTTTCATTTATAAAAATTGAGATGGCCAGGCACAGTGGCCCATGCCTGTAATCCCAGCAGCTCAGGAGGCTGAGGCAGGAGAATCACAAATTCAATGGCAGCCTCAGCAACAGTGAAGTTCTAAGCAACTTCATGAGATCCTGTTTCTAAATAAAATACAAGATAGGGCTGGGGATGTGGCTCAGTGGTTGAGTGTCCATGAGTTAAATCCCCAGTATCCTCCCAAAAATGATAATAATAATTAAGGTGTACTGACTTATCATTGTGAAGAAGGTTTCTTCTCCATGTTTAAAGACATGGTTTGGGAGATGCTGTGTTGCTAATTCTCAGAGAACCATGCCTCCAAGACCTCTGGGCAAGAAGTCACAGTGCCAGGCCTATTGCTCTGAGGCACCAGGGAGGAGTAAAGAGACTTCTGGGTGTAAACCTCAAAATGCAAACTGATAAAACCTCACTGACCAGAATCTCCAGGGAAGCTTGGGTTTGCTCTTTGAGGCCTACAGGCCAATCAGTGTCCAAACCTTCCTGAAAATCAGCACAGGACACATGAGTGTGGCAATGCTCCCTCTTCTGAGATAGCTCTGCACTATTCCTTTAAAGAAATGCCTATTTACTTAAAGTAAGGAAGCTGCAAACAGGCAAAATTGTTGGTGAGACTTTAAGACATCAGCATGGCAAAATTTTCTGGATATAACCCCCAAAATACAGAAATCAAAAGCAAACACAGGGGCTAGGGATATAGCTCAGTTGGTAGAATGCCTGTCTTGCATGCACAAGGCTCTTGATTCAATTCCCAGCACCATGAACAAGCAGACAAGTAGTATTGTATCACACTAAAAAGCTACTGCACAACAAAGGATACAATTAACAGAGTGAAGAGAGAACCTGCAGAATGAGAGACAGTATTTACCAATTATTCATCCAAAAGGGAATTTATATCCAGAATATCTATCTATACATGTAGTACATATATATGTTTTTCTACACACAAACACACACACTCACATATTTCAAAATGTTTAACAACAAAAAAACAAGCAATTCGGTTTACAACTTGGAAAATGACATAAGAAAAAACACTTACGTAAAGAAAAAATACAACTTTCAAGCAAGTATATAGAAAAACATTTAATATCATTAGTCACTAGGAAATGTGAATCAAAACAAAGTTAGAGTGAAAATTATCTAAAAAACAGAAAGTAACAAATGCTGGCAAGAATAGGGAGATAAAATGGGTGGCATGTGTCAAGGTGTTTTAACGAATTAGACTTGAAGTTCGAAGTTTGCTTCAATGCCAGACTATTTAGTCACTTGGGACCTCATTGAACTTGAATAATGTAATTATAAATGACACAGAGAAGTCCTATGTCTACTTTTTGAACCTGAGCTTCTCCCAGAGAAAGCCCAACTGTCTAGATGGAGTAGAGGGAGAGATAGTCTAGCCAGAGTGACAATGTCTAATATTGTGTCATATGCGTGAGTCTCCAAATTTAGACAATATTGTGTCTTAACCTCATGACCAAAATGTGAGAGAACAGTGAAGACTGATGTCACATATTCAGTGCTATGCCATCTGATTCCAGCATCTAGAAACAGATCTCTGTGGAATATCTGCTGTCAATATGAGCAAAGCTGGTGAAAAAGCTGGAGGGTTTATGTAGAAACACCCTGACACTGGAGAGGGGCCTCAGGTGCCATCAACTTCAGACGTCATTCACTGTCCTAGGAAGGAAGTTCAAGATTCTGCCTCATACATAATGCCCAGGGATTATTGCAGAGACACAATAACAATTTCCTTTGCATTCCAAGCCCTTTCCTACCAGAGAGGTCAAATTAACTTTTCAAAGAAAATTCCAGGAATATGATTTAATGAAACAATCATATATGCCATGGCTCAGTTTCTACTGTATAAGAAACAGAAAACTAAATCTCAACTGGCTTTAAATACAGAGTTTGGTTGCTCCCATGACAAGGCATCTCAGGTGGGAGCTGTCACACTGTGCATGCTTGCCTCTACTTGTGTCTGCCATCGCATCTTCTCTGAGGTTTGTGTTAGCAAGAATTTCTGTCAGGAGAGCTGCAGTAACTCTTGGGACTATTACAAATTTTCCAGTCGCCCTTTTTTCTTTCTAAAGGCCCTGATTTTGTCAATTTCCCAATGATTCAGCTGTGGAAATGTGACTAGAAAAAAATTCACATGTTGCATTCTGTGCCAAACTGTGTCCAAGGTGAGCATATAATCTACCCAGGTGCAGTAAAACATGTCCTGAATGTTGCAGATGGTGGAGGGGCTCTAACTTCTGCATGGCGAGAGCAGTTCACTTTCCAGTTCAACTGGAAACATCAAACATCAACATGTTTGATGGCAGGTTGCCTCTGTCAGATATCTTTGGACCTTCTGGGGATCAGAATTATGGCAAAGCTCAGACAGTGCATGGCAGAATGTGATCCTTAGAGGCAATGGCATGTTGACAGATCAATACCCGCCTGAGCTGCCTTGTCATGGGAGCAATCAAACTCTGTATTTAAAGCCAGGAGGAGTGTCCCGCCAGGCCCACTTGCCATTTTGCTTCTGCATACACCACCGGCCTTCTCACCTCTTCGAGAAGGTAAGACCCCTTCCTTAATTGGTACCCTAATATCTCCCTCTCAGCTGGACAGAGATCTCACCATTCAGCAAATATCTCTCTCTGATTAACAGAGATCCCATGATTAGGCTAAGGCTCTGCCCTCAGGCTACCCAGGGTCCCACCCCTTACCACTGGGATTGAGGGAAAGACATTTCCCCAAACTGTCGTGGGGAAGTCCAGCCCAGGGCTGGCATTTTGGTGACATAGAGTGCAGGGGATGCCTTGCTTTCTGTTGTCACTTTCTTCTCCACTGAACTTCTCCAAAGATGGGAACTACAAAATCAATTCCCAGGGACACACCTTTGGATTGTCTCTGCCGATTTTAAAATCCTCTATCCTCTTTTTTTTTTTTTTTTTGTAAATTCTTTTTTTTTAAATTTTATTTATTTTTCTCAAAAGTTGCATTTTAATACACGTTATCAAACATAACAGAAAAAACAAATTTTCAGAAGCTGTACACACTATTCACTGAAAACATTTGTTGAGGCAAATAGAAAAAAAATTGTTATAATCATAATTTTTCTAACTTTGCACAAAATTATAAGATTACATTCTTCATATTAAACATCTTTGTATGCACTTTCAATGAACAGTATATATATATATATATATATATATTTTATCAACCATCTTTACTGTACCCATTCCCCTTTCCTGCCCCCTGCCTTCCCCATGTCACATCCAGTGTTTCTCTATTTCTCTTATGTTTCCCATTCCCACCTCCCTTATTCATCAGCATCCACTAATCAGAGAGACCATTCAGCATTTGGTTTTTTGGGATTGGCTTACTTCACTTAGCATAATGCTTTCCAATTCCATCCATTTGCCTGCAAATGCCATAATTTTATTCTCTTTTATTGCTGAATAATATTCCATT
>PVHX01025336.1:0-22536 GCA_004024805.1 Geosciurus inauris | reverse complement strand
TTCTGTCATGATGTTCTGCCTCACCTCGAGCCCCAAGGAATGGAGCCAGCTGTCCATGGACTGAGACCTCTGAAACTGAGCTCCCAAATAAACTTTTCCTCCTCTATGATTGTTCTGCTCTGATCCTTTAGTCATAGCAGTGAAAAAGCTGACTAAAATACCTTCATATACTGATAACTCCCAAAGCATTCATGGTCAGGCAATGGTAGCTTGTGGGAGCTAGGTGAAAGATATCAACACCAAAGAATACTTTCCTTCAGCTCTTTGAGATGAGAAGAACTTTAAATATTTATTCCTGTGTATTCCGTTTACAGAGGTGATAAATGAGCAACAGAGAGAGGAAACAACACTGAATGGTAAAAAGACCACTAATGCATAGATCTCATTTGTGTACCTTGATTGCTGAATAGGAATGAGATTTCCTTGTACCAATCTGAAGTCTAAGTCCAATAAATGTACTTTAAACTTTGTTCCTGTCAATATGAATGTCTAGACTGTAGATTATCTGAGGTCATTGACTTCACCTACATAATTCAGTGTTTAACTTGTTTCTAATATAGTTAATAACACCTAATGGATACTCAATAAATATATGTTGAAGGATAATCTTCTTTGAATGAATATAAAGAGTTTATTCGGTGCGTATTTGGGTATACAACAACAAATATTAAACAACTTTTTTTTTTTTACTTTTTGTGCACAGGACAGAAAACTGCCTGTACATGCTATGTTCACTTTTGGAACACAGGTTTTAACAATTATTAATGCACAAAATCTTACATATCATGCAACTCTATGCCAAGATTCCAACTTTCTTCCATGCAACAGATATGAAGATCTAAATGGAAACCTAGCTAAGTCTTAAACACTTTTCCAGTAGCAAGTATAATATATGTTGTTTAGGGGTAATCAGTCTTAACATTTCCTTGTACACAATATTCACGTGCCAAATACAATGACAGGAGGACTCATACATATACAGATAAGACTTTTCTTATGTTAACAACACAAAAGACAACACCACAGTTCCACAGTTCCTGTCTTACACAAGAAGCCACAACAATAGTTTAACAAGATACACAAATGGAATTAAGAGAAATCTACACTTAAGGAGATTCTTTTTTTAAAGTTATCTTTACTGACCAGGGTTGACAATATAACTTGATTTCTACTCACAAAGTACAGCACAAGAACTTGACCAGAATACTACAGATCTAAAGGAAATAATTGGTAAAATCACAGGAACACTGTTACCTTGAGCCTGAGATGCCAATTCAGATTCAACCCTGAATTTGGTTGATTTGGATTAGGTGACACAGAGTCAATAGAACCATTGAATTTCAGAAACCATAAGTTGCGCTATATGAAAGTAAAGAGTACAGTTGAATGAAGCATAGATAGAAAACATTAAGCCAGGAAAACAACACTGTTCACATAGTTTTGTTTGCCCCTACAAAACATTTAAGCGCTTAATTTTGTTTTGTTTTTGTTTTGTTTTGTTTTTGTTTTTGAAGAACAATTGTGGTCTTTGAAATTTTCTTGGTTGGAGAGCAAATTTTGATCAGTGTCAGTGCTGTGAAATATTTTTGGTTATCATCCCCAAAGTATACATGAGATTGTGAGAAAATTTGGCAGTCCTTCTCCCAGATTTAGTTCATTGATAATGCTTGGCATTCTTTTGCACAAGCTTTATCTAAATTATGGGGCTTTAGTATGGATGATTAGAAGGTCTAATGGCAGATAGAATAGTGAACTCTGCCTGTTTGTTTGGTAAACGTCATCTGACAAATTTGAACTTTTGGGTGAAGGACTGCTAGAAGAATTCAACAGCACCTGGAGGTAAGGTTCTGTTACAGAGCCCTTGTTTGCCCTCACTGGCTACGTTGATTCATTGTGGCTCATGGATTTGCCTCCGTTCAGCACGCCGGAGACACTTCTGCTCTTAGTTGGGGTCCCACTTCCAGATCGGGAGAACTCGGTGAGATCGTGCAGTGACGGCTCCTTGTACATGGCCACTGAAATGCACATAAAGATGGTGTAAAAGGCCTTCAAATAAGCACGTCAATGTATTGTAGAATAGATTTTAAGTGTTCTCACCACAAAAAAAAGAATATTCATGCGAGGCAAGGCAACAGATACACTAATTAGCTCAATTTAGCCACTCCACAATGTATATGTTTCAAAATATCTTGTCTGTGAAAAATATATAGTTTAATTTGTTAATACAGAAATAACTTAACAAAAAAAACTGGGCTTACCACTCCACATTCGTCAACTTTTCTTCTGGTTACTAGGCCTCAAATCAAACGTGAAAAATGCTGCTTTCAAGCACTCAGTAGGGAGTGGATGCAATCAGATTAAGCAAAATCTAGTCTTGATGCAGCAGTGTATAAAGAATTTTAATGCCTAACTTCTATCACTTATGTTTATATATGAGAGGATTAATGAGAAATGCATTTAATAAAGCTCTTAGAAGTTTAAATATGATCTATAGCATACTGTGCAAGCCAAATATTAAAATTTAAAGCATCTTAGAACACTGATTTCTATCATACTTAGAATGAAACTCTCCAAGTGTCTAGTACCATATTTCTTGGTACAGGAAATGGTAACAATTGCTACTGTTGGACTGTAAATAATAGCACTAGCTTATACTCATGAAACACTTATTACATGCTAGATGCTGTTCTGAATTCTTCACATGCATTATCTCATTTAATCTAGGTAAGAATCCTATGGCATAAATACTCCTCCTCATACTTTACAGATGAACTTGAGTCACACACTGTTAAATAACTTTTTCAAGACCATCTAGTTAGTGACAGTGAAGCCAGGTCTTAACTTTTTCAAGCCACAAAGTCTGGCTCCAGAAAATGAGTTGTAAAACATAATGGTATGCTGATTTCAATGGGAGGGGGCATCATTGTGCTCCTACTTTAAATTCTTTTTCTAATATCAGTCTGGATAGCTTCTTTGAAATCTTCTCCTTGGTCTGAATTTTCTGTCCCTTCTCTAACAATATCTCACTACTTCTAATATCCTTGTGTTCCATAGCCAATTCCTAACCTTTGTCTTTCTAATTTGCTATTAATCTGCTAGTAATGACTAGAAAACAAATCAATGAGTGAGAATTCTTGGAACCATGTTCTTGTGTCCTTAGAAAGAACCCCCAGGGGCTATCTGATTAGTGTCAAGTATGTGCACATTTTAACATCTGTTTCATCCCAGGTACCCTTTTGGCATAATTTGGCCAAAAATTTCTTTACACACTACTGCACCTTAACTGTACTGAGTTAGCAATTTAGCTACTTCTACCTAAGTAAGGAGTTATTGTACATAGATGTATGATAGAAAAATTAAAATCAGGAGAATAGATGCCATTGTCAATTTCTTAATATTTTTATGACTTTTAATTATTGTCTTGATGTTTTTGAGTAGGATAAAATGTAACTCTATGTATAAATGCCTTAACATATAATAATTTTGATCCATTTTGCAAAATCTGATAAAAGATGGATTTAAATTAGTATTTCTAGTACCATAATCCATAGGTCTTACAATATCAACTTTACCTTTTAGTGGTTTGGGCAGAAAATGGGCTGCAGGCTTGTTCTTCTTCACATGGTTGCCTTTCATGATCTCTCCTTCCTTGTTCAGACCCAGATACCACCCTCGGCCTGACTGCTGCTGACGGTATATCATCGATGAATAGGTCACATAATAATTTTCAAACACTGATTCTTTGAATTTGCACTCAGGTGTGAAATGTTCCTGCAACAAAAGTAAATCACCAAAATCTCAATATTTGTAGCTATGAATTTCATGTAGAACAACTGGAATCACCTTTCAGGGGCTTAGGACATACTTTGGTAAAGCTTGTATGATTGCTGCTTTATTTTAATAGCATTAACTATTACCATTGGAAACCAATAGACTATATATAACATTTTAGATGATGCTTTAGGAAGAGGTAAGTGAAAGTGCTACTGATCAATGATGAGTTCTCTTTGTAATAGGTAATGGGAAAATGAGAAGTAGCCACATAAGTGTAATGTATTGGACCCATAAAAGAGCCAATGGTTGAAATGACCAAGATAAAGCTATACTATGGAGCTTTACTTCCTTCAAGAATAAATATGAGAAAATAAAATTCAGTCTTTGTACTTAACTTTCATGGATTCTCAAGTTATTATACACTATGGTTGTCAGTTGCCTGAGGCAGAAACCTGTGTTAAATGCTGGCTACCTATATTTTTGAAAGGATGCTACAAAAAAAGGGCTACCTTTTACTTTAAGGTAAACCAAATTGATTTTTTTAGATCATTGGACCTTGACTTTAAAAAGAACAAAAAATTCCCCCCTCACCCCATCCTTGCCTTACAGTAACATTTACAAGCAAATCAATATAGAAGCAAGGAATTTACAGGAATTTTACAAGCAGATATGAGAGAGTGGCCCAGGAGACTCTGAACCCTGGAATGTGATATTCTGCCATGTACTTGGCCATGTTATCTTGGGACTTGTCCACACAAACCCACCAGACCTTATCAGGTGGAAAAAACCCAAACCAAAAAATAACCTCCTTTTTAGTGTGTTTGTATACCTATGCACACATACATGCATACAATAAACAGCCATTAAAAATGACCATTTCTAAGTTGAATGAATGAACAGCAGATATTAATCTATAAGTAATCTAGAGAGTAGCAGAGTGTCCACTTAGAATGGAAAATAATGAGGAAAATGCTGACTGAGCTACATGTGATATACATACAAATGGAGTATTATCAGATTTTTGCTAATATTTTAAGATGATATCAGGAATAACTGTTAATATCACCAGATTTTTTAAACCTTGTGTTGTAAGCCTCCATCTTTGTCAAAACATTGCTTCTATAGCCCTACTTCCTTCATTTTCATATTAGGTATCATTTCAAGCAAAGCACACTCGTTGAGCAAACTCATCTGAAGTACACTTAAGTCACTTCAGCAAAGAGGGGCACATTTCTCAGCTTTTCTCTCAATGTTAAGCACCAAAGCAATTTTCTTTCCTCTTTTTTTTTCTTGGAATGTACAAACCCTATTATCAGACTTATTCTCCCCCATTTGGCCTCCAGAGTGCATGGATTTCAGTATCCTGGAGGGGTGGGATATTTTGACCTAGGCACATACTTGATAGATCCTCAGAGGAGTCACACAAATTCGACCTACTTGAGAAAAAATATGGGCTGGGGTTGTGGCTCAGTGGTGGAGTGCTTGCCTAGCATGTGTGAGGCACTAGGTTTGATCCTCAGCACCACATATAAATAAATAAATAAAATAAAGTTATTTTGTCCATCTACAACTAAATTTTTTTTTTAAAAAAAAGAAGAAGAAACGTACTTCTAGGGCAACTGTCACATGGTAGGAAATGAAGAGTTCTATATACGGGCTGTGAAAACTCTTTGTAGGATTTCTGGACCTAAGGAAAGCCAAGGTATGCCTACAAAGAAATCTGACTCTAACTCTCATTTCCTGTAGTGGTGGGGTCAATTGTATAGAACACTGCTAAAATTCATTGGGAATTAAATCATTTCTAAAAAATGTTTCATCCTAGAGATTCCTTAGAATGGAATCTAAGGAATCCATTCCTTGTAATAGAACCACCATTTGACTCAGGTAACCTACTCCTTGGTCTATACTCTAAAGAATTAAAAACAGCATACTACAGTGATGCAGCCACTTCAATGTTTACAGCAGCACAATTTACAATTGCTAAACTGTGGAAACAACCTAGATGTCCGTCAATAGATGAATGGATAAAGAAACTGTGGTACACATACACAAGGAATATTTTCAGCATTAAAAGAGAATAAAATCATGGCATTTGCAGGTAAATAGATGGAGGCAGAGAATATCATGCTAAATGAAGTAAGTCAATCCCAAAAAACCAAAGGTCAAATATTTTCTCTGATTAGTGGAAGTTGATCCATAATGGGTGGCTGGTGGAGAGCATGGGAGAAATGAAGGAACTCTGGATAGGGCAAAGGGTAGGTGGGGTAAGGGAGGGGGCATGGAGTGAAGAAAGATGGTGGAATGAGATGGACATCAATGCCCTAGGTACATGTATGAAGACATGAATGGTGTGACTCTACCTTATTTACAACCAGAGAAATGAAAAATTGTACTGTGACTTGAAATGAATTCTGCTGTCTTAAAACATATCTAAACAAACAAATGAATAAGTAATTGTGCATAAGACTGCACCCTGATACAAAAGCCCTATCCTATGTAGGCTGGGTTGACAATTCTGAAATCACTATATTCATACACCATAATTGAACAATTAAATAAATGGATTAAATATAAAAAAATTTTCTTCCTGGGACAATAGATTGTACATTCATAAAGAGTCAGAAAGCATTTGAAAATGAAATTGCTGAATAATACATATCATCAAGGTGGGAAGTACCATTTAGCCTCATGAACAATGTATAGCTGAACACAGAATGATGAGATGAGATTATAGTGTGTTCTAAGGTAGGTCCCCCAAAAGAACTACACTTAACATCTTGTGTAATGGCAGCATTCATTCATTCATTTCATGCAAATTTTCTTTCTTTTTTTAAAAATATTTTTTAGTTGTCAATCGACCTTTATTTTATTCATTTATTTATATGTGGTGCTGAGAATCGAATCCAGTGCCTCACACATGCTAGGCAAGCATTCTACCACTGAGCCACATCCCAGCCCCCCATTTCATGCAAATTTTCTAATAATCCATGTGTTTAGGTGGGGTTAAAAATTCATAGGTAAATAATATGTGCTGCTAGATGGCTTATTATGACTTTGCAGGATTCAGGCACATACCCAAATGACTTAGACACAAGATATGCTGCTGCCCTACGAACAGAAAGGGCGGCATTAAATAGGTGTTATATGAGAACAGAGGAAGTCGGACTTAATTCTGACTGGGGTCCTGGAGGACTTCACAGAGAAGGTGTCGTTTCACTTGAGTCTTGAAGGATGGGTAGGAATTCAGCACAGAAGAAAAGGAAAAATACTAGAAAGAAGCACAGTCACACTCACTCTCTCCGCACTTTCCCTGAATTTCCTCTCTTAGTAATTGGAGTCATCTATCCTGGCAGTAGCTTGCACTAAAAGCTTTACGTTCCTTTACATGCTTTCCAATCCATGATCCATGACCTTCACCTTCCATCCTCATTGCCACTGCTCTAGTTTGTGCCCCTACTACCTCTTTACTGGACTGCTCTAAGAATCTCCTAACTGGCATTTCCTCTGCTGGCAGATTTGCCTTCCTAAAGTAAAGTTCCTTTCCTCAGGAAATTGTGATGATTTCACCACACCTATAGTACAAGACAAACAACTTGGTGTGGCATTTAAAATCTTCCACTATTCAGTCACTACCATGCCTTCCAGTGTCATCTTCCACCACAGAACCATATGTGTCTCTCCAGATGCTATTCATTTTCTTTGTTTGGAATGTCATTTATCTTTTCTCTCTCTACTGGCTTTCCTCTCATCATTCAAGGCCTTGCTCCAATATGACTGGTTTAGAATCATATGTAATCTGTCCCAATCAAAGCTGATTACATCTGTACCTGGGCTCCCATAAACTCCATCTATATGACTAGCATGGCCCTGTGACTCAAACACAGCATGATTAGCTACAGATGGCTGGGAACTTATCTTATTTCCAAATCTACCTTCTTTCCTCAAAAATGACAGGTCCTACTGCCTAGTTCATGGCAGACTACTTGATTATTAGACCACTCCATGGTTGTTGATAGAATTTAAATTTTAGAGATTCATATTTAAATATCGGGAATTCCAGAACTCTGACATATCAACCAGTAAAAAATTTGCAGGGATTTCCTTAATGCCATAGAATAAAATCAGCTGTATGTAGAAGAAGGCTGTCATTGCACAGGCAGATCCCACATGTGTGATTTAATATGTGTTAAGAATAATAGGGCACCTACAACATTAGGAAGAAAACTTGGCAATTGTTACAACTATTGGAAAATAGCAAGAAAGGACTCAATGAACTGAATGCTCTGTCACATCCTGGAAATTTCTTAGTCATCCTCACTAAATTTGGACTCAAAAGCTCAGTAGAAAGAGAGAGAGGAAAATGAGGCCAAAAAAAGAATGTTGAAGCAACCAAAGGAGTGTTCTGTTCTGTGTGTGTGACACTGTCATTTCATCCAGTGTGGGAATGAGTAGGCAGAAGAGGCTTGATTTTTATCAAATGTGGAAAATGTGAGCATCCCACCCAACACAGAAAGTTCCCTCAAAGGAGACAGAGCACAACTGTCCCTCTTTATGTCTTAGCAGTGATCCATATAAATAATAGAAATCCGATTTGACACAAGCCAGGAAGGTCCTCCTCAGGGGAGACTAGGTAGACATATGCCAGGAATCAACCAACTTTGATTGATTTGGAGATGCTCACTAGTACCCTGGAAGAAAGGACCATAGTTGTCTTTACACGTATGAAGGACTGAATTAAGAAAGTAATCACTGTGTTCTGGAATTAATAGGCACTAGATAAATATCTCCTATTAGAATGAATGAATGAGTTAAAAAAGATGTCCCATATTCTCTGAATAGTCACTAAGAAATTACTTGGCATGGGTATAAAAGAAAAGGTGGTTTATGCCAGAACTTTTTCTACACAGACTTCTCTTAAAAGTTGTTTACTACTCTTGCATATCTGTATTAGAGAAATGACATCTTTTTAAGCTCATAAAATAATTGATCTGTCTCTAAAATCTTTCCTCTTTATAATCATCTCTATTCTATTTCCCTTAAAGTTCAAAATTTTCCATTTTCAGTGAATACTGAAACTTTTACCTATGGAATCTATTCCAGCTAGTTGTAATGATCATATTTTGAGTAAGGAATGAGGAATCTACACTTGGACATGTGGTTCCAGGAGTAAAATCTAACACTGCTGTTTTGCCAATTTGCTCATGCTATTAAGGGGGAACAATTCTCTGGAGATTGAAATATTGACAAAAAGAAAGCATTTGCAATAGAACACATCAATAGAACATATTAGGAACTTTTACAGCCACAGATATATATTTTTTTGGTACTGGGGATTGAACTCAGGGATACTCGACCACTGAGCCACATCCCCAGCCCTATTTTGTGTTTTATTTAGAGACAGGGTCTCAGTGAGTTGCTTAGCACCTCGCTGTTGCTGAGGCTGGCTTTGAACTCGTGATTCTCCTGTCTCAGCCTCCCTAAGTGCTGGGATTACAGGCATGTGCCACTGCACCTGGCTAGCCACAGCTATTAATGTCAGTTGCCCTTCTAGGGCAGAACAGACTTTCACACGGACTTTGAGAGTTAAGGGAAGAAGGTATTAGCACAATCAGTGATATTGCTTGTGTGTAAACAACCCCAACAATCAATGGTGTGTCAGGAACATCTTTGCCTGAGCACAAAGGGCTTGAGACTATTGCTATTCTCAGTTACAGTCAGAAAAAGCAACAGGGCCCTGAGTTGCCCCAAACACCAAGGGAAAGGCATGGGGAGTGCACTATCTTTGGCCTGCTGGACCAGGAGTCAGGTCAAAAGCATGGGCTGTGATAGTGGCTTCCCTGAAGGGAGCCAAGTAAGGGCCATGTCACTCAGCCAGAGGATGTTTACTTACACTCTCAGGAACCATAACCCAAAACACAAGAGTTAAAATACATCTGCATATCATTTATATTTTCTCAGTTCCTTAAGTACATCTCCAATACTAAATGATACTCATGCTAAATACCTTCCAGATTAAAAGAAGTAATTTTGTAAACACTGGCCTTAACAACATGTTTTCATCCTTTTTTCCCTAGTCTTGTATTTTCAGCTACAATACCACTAGTAGGTACCAGCATTTCATTTAAATCTATATCTCAGCAGGATGGGAAGCTTTGAGGATTGCTGTGTAGACTGTAAATGTTTCTTTTTAACATTTTCCCCAGAAGAAATATTTTTTAAATGAGCTGCACTGATTTCCTTGGATCTAGAGAAAGCAAGAGTCTACTGAAGTGGTCCAGGCACAAAATGGCAACACTAAGCCCCTAGACTGTGGGGGGAAGCCTGTGATAACAGTATTACACATTAATCAATTTTCACATATGTGTATACTATGCTAAGTGCACACACATCCTGGCACAGATGAATGCTTCTCAAAACATTTTATTTAATGCACATGTACCATTTTTAAGGCAGGCGCCACAGAAAATGGAAACCGAAAATAGTTTTTTGATGTATGAGTGAACATTAAGAAACTCTGATAATAATCCTAGAAACACATGATTTCCTCTTTTCACCAGATTTTACATTTTAAGTATTCTACGTTTCCCTTCAATGCTCCCACTTCCCTCCCTTCCCCTTCTCTCTTCTAGTGGCTTTATCATTCAGTTAATTTAATAATTACTGTCACTCTCCTAATTCTGAGCCATGTTCTGATGATGATTAATTTTCTAGATTTAAAGTTAGCAAGTTATTTAAGCAGGTTGGACTTGTGTATGTCATTTATTCCCAGGCTAATGAAAATCATAGGCAGCTAAAATAAGATTTTCAACTCTGTTAAAAAATAAATAAATATAATTTTAAAACATAAATCAGACCCATGGGGCGACAATGTAACTACCTATATTCTCTAGATAGGCTTGCCCTCCATCAGTGATCTCAAAAGCCAGGACTAATTATTATATTCAAGACTTTGATGTTCTCTCCCAGGGTATATTTGATGTGAAGAACTTCATTATTATTGAGTTCAAAGCATGGGAAGGGATAGGTTGGAGAAAAAGGAATCAGCACTTACCCAATACACTGTAGCTAAGCAAAATTGTTAATTCATGATAAAAAGTGCATGGTTTGTTCACAGACTATGAGATACTTGAGGGCAGCTCGTAGTATAAGGCCTAGGTAACAGTAAAAATCCAAAAAAGGTGAGATGTGGCACCACATTTTCCAAATGGATAGAGAGAGCTGTTTTCAAGGACAAAGCTTGCCTGCTAGGGCGAAAGAGTATGTAATAAAAGGAGGAAAGTGGCCTATTGATAAATTCAATATTTTTTAAAAAGGGAAAAGAATGGAGGAAGGGAAGGAAAAGGAGAAGGAGGAAGAAAAGGGAATAATAAAGCACTGTTTTCTAATGCTTAAGCAGCAAGCAAGAATAAAGAGATTTCCTCATAATCAAGACACTGGCACAAAATGTATACTCTTGGTCTTTGGGTATCCAAATATTTCAATTAAATTCTACTGGTCTGATTTTTGTAAAATGGTAAAAAACAAAGCCTACCAGTCTTGCTCACCTCATTGGGTTCTTGTACAAGGATCCAATCAAATGATGTATGCAAAAGAAGCTCTGAAAATTGTAAAGCTCCATAAACATAAAAAGCGGAATTACTTCTTATAATACATGCCCAGAAAACCAGGACAAAATAAATTTTCTTTTGTTTGCAAGGCCCTTTTTACTATGGAATCAATTTACAAAAAATGTCTGCCTATATACATTTTATTAACGTGGAAGAATATAAATTCTGCCAAAAATTAGGACTGCACATGAATTACACTTGGTGTTTAGTGTTCTCCTCCAAGCTTGCTTCCCAGAAAACTGTTTTGTCTCCTTTCATTTCTCATTTCTGTCTGCAGTAGGCTGAAATGGCTGCAGTGCTTTAAGCCACAGCACTAAAGAAATGAGGTGTTTAAAATGGGCTTCATGAAATATCCTGCTGCAAATGACTTAAAAGGTACACATGGTAATTAGCAAGCATTTGAGAGTAAGTGCAAATTATAATTCACAATATGCACATGGGGTAATTTTTCCTTAGGTTACATTGAAATTTCTTAGTAGTATTTTGATATTCTAAGATATTTCATAGACATTTTAATTTACTTTATGTTGAGCCCATAAAATATGCCAAAACAGTGTTACTTTATTCTCCTGGGTTCTTTTTTTAGTTTTCTTTTTTAGTTATAGATGGACACAATACAATTTTTTTACTTATTTATTTTTTATGTGGTGCTGAGGATCAAACCCAGTGCTTCACACATGCTAGACGAGCGCCCTACCACTGAGCCACAACCCCGGCCCTCTCCTGGGTTCTTTACAAACAAAAATTAGAAAAATATTGAAGCACCTGTCATAACCCATGGCCTGTTGAAAACATAATTAGAGCCCAGATAGTATGATATTTTAGCTCCACAGGTCATTTAGACTTTTGTACTGGACAGTTCTGGATTTTCATATATTCTTATAAAATGAGGCCATGCATCAGATTATCCAGGTTGTCAGATTTTAAAAAACAATTTGTTTTCATAAACACACTGAAATAAGCTACAAAATAGAATAAACAAAAATCATACATGCCTTACAGAGCTAAAAGGGTTATTTTTGTCACGATATAAAATATATATATGATCCAAAGGCCTCATTCAGCTCCAAGCCTGGTCAGCAAATGCAGTGTGAAATGGAAGTAACTTGCTAATATTTGAGATGGCTCACATGTCTTCAAGACTGTGTAATTGGCATAGGACAAGTTAGTCGGATCCATATTTTCTGGAATACAGATTGTTTAAGCAATCCAATTAAGTGGTAGAGGATATATATCATTTTGCATTAAATATGTTCCAGAAACTAGAAAAGACCAAACCCCAAGTTAACAGAAGGAAAGAAATAATAAAGATCAGAACAAAAATAAATGAAAGAGACTAAAAAATACAAAAGATTAATGAATTGAAGAGCTAGTTCTTTGAAAGAAAACATGAAACTGATGAACCCTTAGCTAGCTTAAAAGAGAAGCCTGAAATCAATAAGATCAGAAATGAACAAGAATATATTACATTGATACCACAGAAATACAGAGAATCATTAGATTTTTATGAATAATTATATGCCAACAATTTTGGTAACCTAGAAAAAATGGACAAATTCATGAATGTATACAACTTGTCAAGACTGAATCTTGAATAAATAGAAAACCTGAACTGATCAATAATAAGTAAGACTGAATCAGTAATGAAAAGTATCTCATCAAAGAGAAGCTCAGGACCAGATGGCTTCACTGATGAGTTCTACCAAACATTTGTAGAACTAATAACAATCTTCTTAAATCATTCCAAAAAATTGAAGGGGAAAAATTCTTCCAAACACATTCTATGAGGCCAGCATTACCCTAATACTAGAAACAGACAAGGGCACAACAAGAAAGAAAACTACAGTCCAATATGGTTGATGAACAC
Organism: Geosciurus inauris; assembly: GCA_004024805.1. Taxonomy (NCBI): domain Eukaryota; kingdom Metazoa; phylum Chordata; class Mammalia; order Rodentia; family Sciuridae; genus Geosciurus; species Geosciurus inauris. The sequence continues at coordinate 9,288 of PVHX01025336.1, read as the reverse complement.
ACATGTAAAAATCCTCAACAAAATGCTAGCAAACAGAATCCAACAATACATGAAACAGATTATTCACCACAATCAAATGAAATTCATCCCAGGGATGTAAAGATGGTTCAACATATGCAAATCAATAATCTTGATAAACCACATCAACAGAATGAAGGACAAAAACCACATGATCTTCTCAATAGATGCAGAAAATGCATTTGATTAAACTTAACATCTCATGATAAAAACCACTAAAAAATTAGGTATAGAAGAGGTCTCTGACATAAAACAAAGGCCATATATAATAAGTCAACAGCTAACATTATACTGAATGGGAAAAGCTAAAAGTTTTTTAAGATCTGGAACAAGGCAAGGACACCCACTTTCATCACTTTTGTTCAACATAGAATTGGAACTCCTGGCCAAAGCAGTAAGGCAAGAAAAAGAAATAAAGGTCATCTAAATTGGAAATGAAGAAACAAAACCATCACTTTTTGTAGATGACATGATTCTACAGATAGAATATTCCAAAGATTCCACAAAAAACTGGTAGACTAATAAATAAACGCAGCAATGTTGTAAGATATAAAATTAACATACAGAAATCAGTAGTATTACTGTTCACTAATAGTGAGTTATATGAAAAATAATTCAATGTCCACATTACCTAAAATGGTCTATACACTCATGAAAACTCTATCAAAATACCAATGCTATTCTTCATAGAACTGAAAAAATATCCTAAAATTTGTATGAGAATCACAAAACTCCCCAAGTAGCCACAACAATCCCAAGCCAAAAGACAAAAGCAGGAGACATTACACTACCCGACTTCAAAATATACTACAAAGCTGTAGTCATCAAAACAACATGGTGCTGGGTGCGGTGGTGCATGCCTGTAAGTCCAATGGCTTGGGAGGCTGAGACAGGAGGATCGTGAGTTCAAAGCCAGCCTCAGCAAAGAGCAAGGTGCTAAGCAACTCAGTGTGAACTTGTCTCTAAATAAAACACAAAACAGGGCTGGGGATGTGGTTCAGTGGTCAATTGGCCCTGAGTTCAATGCCTGGTCCCAAAAAAATAAATAACCAACAAACACGGTACTGGCATAAAAATAGACATAGACCCATGGTATAGAATAGAAAGCCAGAAGTAAACACAGCCATCAACAGCCAATTATTTTTTGACAAAGGGTCTAAGAACACACCTTGAAAAAGGCCAGGCTTTTCAATAAATAGTGCTGGGAAAATTGGATATTCATATACAAAAGATATACCCTTCACACTAGTTACAAAAATCAACTAAAAATGGATTAAATAATTAAATATAAGACCTGAAATTATGAAACTACTAAAAGAAAAGAAAATGGAAATGCTCAGGATATGGGAATAGCCAAGGATTTCTTTTTAAGACCCCAAAAGCAAAGGAAAAAAAAAGCAAAAATAGAAAAATGAGATTCCATCAAACTAAAAACTTTCTTCACAACAAAGAAAACAATCACCAGAATGAAGAAACAGCCTACAGAGTAGAAAACAATATTTGCCATCTATACATCTGACAAGGAAGTGATATCCAGAATATGTAAGGAGCTCCAAAACTCAATAGCATAAAAACAAGTAACTTGATTACAAAATGGGCAATAGACCTGAATAGTCATTTCCCCAAAGAAGACATACAAATGGCCAATAGGTATATGAGAAAAGGCTGGACATCACTCATCATCAAGAAAATGCAAACCAAAACCACAACGAGGTATCACCTCACTTTAGTAAGAATGGTTTCTATTAAAAAGACAAAAACCAACAAGTACTTGTAAGAAGGTGGAGAGAAGGCAGATCTTGCACTCTGTGGTAGCGATGTGAATTAACAGAGCCAGCATGGAAAAAAGTAAGGAAATTCGTCAAAAAATTAAAAACTGATCTACCACATGATCCAGCAATCCCACTACTGGATATATATCCAAAGGAAATGAAATCATCACATCAAAGAGCATTCCTTCTACTCTCCCAGATTTGTTGCAGCAATATTCACAGTGACCAGTAAATGGGAACAATCTTAGTGTCCATTAAATGATGAATGGATAAAGACAATTTGGCACATATACACAAAGAAATACCATTTTGCCATAAACCATGAAATCCTGCCACTTGCAACAACATGGATGGGAGTGAAAATCATTATGTTAAATGAAATAGGCCAGGCACAAAAAGACAAGTGCCATATCATCTCGCCCATGTGGAATCTTATAAAAGTAGACCTAATAGAAGTCGAGAGTGGTATGGTGACTACTAGAATGGAATGGCTACTAGTGGAATGGTAGGTAAAGTAGAATGCAGGGGGGAGGTGATGAAACATTGATCAATGGGCACTAAATTATAATGAGATGGGAGAAAGAAATTCTGGTGTGCTACTGTCCATTAGGGTGACTATAGATAGTAACAAACTACTTTTCAAAAAGCTAGAAGGAAGGGTTATTAATGTTTTCACCATAAAAAAATGATGTTTGAAGAGATTGATAATGTTTAACCTGATTTAAACGTTACACAATTTGTGCCTGAATTGAAACATTACATGGTACTCCATTAATATGTGTGATTTTAATGTTTTATGTACCAGTTTAAGAAAGAAATATGTTTCAGGGAGACTGTGTGAATATCAAGTTATATTTTTAAATGCAGTAGATCTTGCTGTTTAAGAGACATCGGCAGAACAAGTGTTTTTTCTTAGTGAAGAATACTTCTATAAGGGGAATAAACTCCTGAACACTTTTTTTCCCATTATCTGTATTAGCTCTGCATGTTGGCTTTTTTTCATGGCACAGCTGACCTACATGTTTTGGAAGTGAATCAAACATCAGAAAAGTTTTCTCAAAATAATTGTTTAGCTGGTTACTAGAATTAATTTGTGCCCATTGGATAAATATTCTGTTACCCTGGTGCTTTCTAATTTGTGGCAGTACTTCTCTCTGTAATAACTTCAGAGTGTGATCTAAATCCATCTGCAAAAGAATGAAATCTGAAGTACTTTGAGGCAGCAGAAGAACCAGCTTAGTAGGTTATATCTTTTCAAATACCTGATGCTGGCACCTGACTGAAAATTTAAAGCCTAGGAGTTCTGGAAATTTTTTCCAGAGATCCAACCAAGTGTGAGGCAAAGAAGAAAGCTTTTTTCCTCCTAGAGTAATTGAAAAGTTCTGGAACAACAGGTAGCCAATTAAAAAATAAAATCATACCAATGTAGGTACAGGGGATGCTTTAGAACTTGAGAAACTTTGAGTTTCGTAATTGTGACTTGTGTTGGATAGAGGTTGTGTTAAATTAGATAGGGTCTGTCTCTGTAGAGGCATATCAGTTACACAAATCAGGAGTCTGCCTCTTCAAAGATTTCCAGAGGAGACTTAACTTCTTCTCTTGCACAGGCAGAAAAGCAATGCTAAATGAGAGACTGGCAGCTCCAATGGAAATCACTAACACATGCTTCCACTGCAAAGTAGAAAACCTGGCATCACAGGGCAAGGTGCAAAGGCCTCATCTATATGCCAAGGATGAGAACAGTGTCACACAGGACTATTGGACTGGTATGCCACATTATCTCTGCAAATTACTTCTGAGGACAGGAAGTGGTAAAGACAGTAATCTTTCTTATAAAGAGAGTGCATTTCCACTGTCATCTGCCCCTTGAAAAGAGCTAAATGAAAAGATGCTAGTGGCTGTCACTTTCCAGGAGTCTGAATGGAGGAAGTCAATTCATTAATTTAAGATCCTTGATGGAATAATTTATTCTAAACTACTACTTACTGAGAGCCTACTGCATGCTGGGCACTCTGGCAGACCCCTTTGTGCATGTAATGATCTGATTTAATCTTGACAGCACCTCTCTGTAATCACTGCAGCACGAATCTACACCCTCTGATCTGAGAGAGAAGTTCCCCCACCTCATAGGTGGAAAGAAAAAAAAAACAGAGGAAAGAAACCCTTAACAAGTCCTTTATTTATAAATTCAATTGCAAGTTCACCTTTTCACCCAGTTAGCAGTTACTGTGTAGACAATAGTTCAATGTCAAATGCTTTCTAAATGTATGATTCCAACATGAAGGTTCAGCCCTTCCTCTCATTTCTGTGCCCTTCCCCTCTGAACACTGAAAAGGTCTGTTCGAATCTGCACTCTCCCTCTTTCCAGCTTTTTGACAATAGACAATTTACTCTGTGCTCTGATCCTGCCTGTGCAATATGGTAGCAGCATCATATGCCTCATAGGGAGGAATGGAGAAGGCACGGGAAGTGATTAACGTGTGTGCCAATGTTCAGTGACCACTAGATCCTTTTCCCTGTTATAAAAATTAGTGGCTGTCAATGCAGATACATGGAATAGAGAACCACCTTTCCATTTCTGTGAAGGGTTAATGTTACACATTAATTGTACCTGTGAAAATTCCTTTCAGTAGCAATTCCTTTCCAAGGGTAACAATACCTAAGCTTTCAATTTGGACGTTAAAAAATATACTATGATTCTAAAACTAGAATTACTATAATGTGTATCAGTGAGCCCACATGATATTAAAGGGATCTCTGAGAGAAACCAGTATTAATGGGCCAAATGACATTTCCACGTCTCATTTTAATTTCTATGCCACACAAAGTACAACATTATTATCTCACTTCCTTTGTTCTAAAGCACTATTTCACTAGTTCTACTTTCATAATGTAGGCTACTAATAAAAACAATAATGAAAACCCTAATAGTACCTTATGTTTAAGCAGTGCCTACTTTTAAAGTTTCCTGCAACTGCTTGAACATTTTGTTATGGCATTCAAGTGACAGATAAGGGACAGTTTAATAAAGATGATGACAATAAAGACAATGATTATAATGGATTTTGGTAGATCTTCTTTTAAAATAAGTATTCTCTAAAGAGCTTTTTTTAGCATTGAAGAAATGGAACCAGAGATACTAATACACTGGAACCTGGCATTAACAATTTCTGCTAGAGAATGAATCCAGGGCAGGGAAGCAGTTCTTTCTAGAGAAAGCTAAAATCTGTTTAAGGTAGCTGGCATTGGCCCCAGAGAGGCCTTTATTCTGAGGCAACCTGATCTCTAAGATGCTCCCCTGGCAGTAACATACTGAGCGCCCACTAGCCTTAACTGGCCCCGGGTTCCAGAGGGAAGGATGAATTGTAACACAGAGCAGAAGCCAAGATACTTCTTCCTCTAACCATACCAGGCAGCAGCTTTCCTTTTTATTATATAAATCTGTCCAGTTAACATTCTCTTAGATCATTCCAAGAATAGTCCATTCTTCTACTGCAAAAATATTTACAACTGTATTTCAGCACATGTTAGGTTTTTTCTTTCCAGTGACTGTCTCTCTACCCCAGAGGTTTTTAAGGACATTTACTGAAACTAGGCTTCTGCCTTTTTGGATGCAGATGTGGGTGCCACATATAAAGAGAAATCTACATTAATCTAGTCACTTACGTGTGTATATTTGCATGCATGCACATGTGAGAAAGAAAAAGATGAAAACAGGGAGAAACAATGCAGAGAAAAACAACATAGAATGAAAATAGAGAAAGGAACAATTGTGATGATTAGGTTTTCCCAATTCTATAATCCAATGGGATTTGAGAATGCACCCCCAAGGGTTTAGTGGGGAAGGTGAAAAAATAAGTTGTTTCCCCTCTGTTGGGGAAGATGTGTTTCTTATCCACAATCCTGGCTGTGCTCAGAACCTAAGAGTAAAATTGGAGAGGCTGCCATAGGCAGGTTATGTTCTTTGATGAAGTCAGTATCTAAAGAGGTACCAGAGACAGAAGTAACCCTATTTCTTCTGGGAGATATCCCAAAGCACAATGCGCATCCATCTCTGGGAGGATAAAAAAAAAAGGAAACTCAAGTCTCTTGAGAAACTAAGAATTGATGCACAGAAGTCCTGTAAAAGTTAATTAAGACATTTTAAAATATGAATGTCACTCTCATAAAGTGAATCACATTTTCACAAGGGACATGTAATGCTTAGCTGTGTAGCTGCCCTGAAGTAATCAAGATGATGGTTACCTATTTATGACCAAACTGCCATCACCTGGGATGCCATTTATTATTATTAGCACCTTATATTATGGTTATGTAGAAACTGCTGCAGTGAAGCCTTAATTCTGAAAAACACTGCTTTATAGGATTGTGTAGACCAAGTAGACAGCTATAATTCATAACTGAGCTTCTGCTGCTTAGCTAACATTAAATTTGGTTTGTTCTGTATTTCCTGAAATGCTGCAATATTTCTTACTAATATTTTTAAAAAGCATTTGATAACATTCAATTTTGAAATAGGCAAATTACAGTTCTTTGTCAAAATATGCAATTTAAACTTTCAAATATTTGTTACTTAAGTATCACCTTGGTTGAAAACACAACAATGAAAGAATATACACTGAGACTATATAAAAATGATGACTACTTCATAAGCTTTGTACAACCATTATCTATTTGGAATAATTTTTTCAGCTTTCATTTTCAACTGTGTAGACTGTGAAAGCATCTGACTAAGAGCACAAAATGCATAAATTATCCCTGCAGGAGCACTTAAAACTTAAGGTAATTATATGGCATAGAAGTGGTATCGAACGCAAACAAAATAACAATTCTACAATCACTCTTTAAAATGATTATTTTTCTGTTACCAGTAATCATGATCACTAAAATTCTTTCTCTTTACAATTACATTCACATGATCAATTCTTACTTTGTTCTTTTACCATCAAGCTTACAGCTGGCTCTGAAAAATCTGCATGCTATAAAAGTTGAACTAGACAGCTAGTACAGATGAATCCTCCAGTTATATTCATGCTGCGAACAGAACCGTAACACTCCCTTAATATATCTTATCATTGCACTTTTATACTAAACATGCATCCAAATCAAGTCCTATTTTTTACATTCCTCCTGCTCAAAATCTTTTCAAGACTCCCTGCTGCCTACTGGGTAAATTGCAAACTCCCTGGTCTGGCGTTCAAGGCCCTCCACAATCTGACACCTGCACTTTTACAACTCCAGCACAAGATTCCTCAATGCAAGCCAGAAAGGAGAAATAAGGCCAGGACAAAAAGTAGCAGATTATTTTTTTCCCTTATGAATGGAAAATATCTCCAACAAACCATTTACTCTGCTTCAGAGGCTGGGATATTCTCTATGTTTAGAGACACTCACTGGGTCACAAGGAATATGTAACTAATCACTCCTAAATTTCTTTCTTATGCTCTGCTTTATTATATTTTTTATCCTGAAAAAAAATGATTTGCACCTCTGGAACATGCAAGCTGTCCTACATCATGGTACCCTGTACTGTGAGTTAGCAGACAGTGTGCTTATGCAAGGGCTGTCACCAGGCATGTAATTCTTTGGGGGCCACTAGCTAATAATCATCACCTCTTCTTTCCACAGCACAAAGAGAAAAAGAGTCAGACATCAGCATGTCAGAAACCTCCAGGCTCAGCTTTGGCTGGAATGCAAAAGCACTTAACAATTGATTATTTCTGAAGACTTTTCACAGCATCAAGGAAGAGGGTAATGAAATTGTATCTGAACAGAAGGAAGCTAAATTATTTATCTCATACTAATCTTTACCAGATGGCTGGTGATGAAAAATCTATACTGGCAAATATGCTGTATATATTACCTTAAAGATAATCAGGGGAACTAAAACTTTAAATGTTCACAATATATGTGTTATTTAGTCTTATGTCTCACATTGATTTCATACAAAAGTTCTTCAGTTCTTCTGAGTGTACATGACTAGTATAAAATAAATCACATCACCAATTTCTAAATCACATCATCTATTCAGGACTCATATATCAGCAGTTGGATTGCTTTTCATGTTTAACCTCTCAGATATAGTACATGTGATAGGTAGCTATGTGATGGAGCCTATTATATCCTTCAATAAGCAGGAGGATGCAAACAACACTTCTTCCCCAAGAGAAAGACAAGGATATGGCCCTTTGGGGAGAACAGTCCTCAGAATTAAAACTTCCTCTCTGAGCTTCAGTCAGAACTGATTCAATGCTGCCTTCCAACTAAAATAAACATATTTGGTCAGTTGAAGGAAAGGTAAGTACTAGGAAGGAATCAGGGTATACCGGATGTACATCCTTTCTACTTCCTGCCCAAGTTACGTCTCTAGAGGTGGTTGTGTGGGTTTAACATCCAATTCTTCTCTCCCCCTTCCAATCATAGATCCATTTTCTCTTTGCTTTGAAACTTATCACCAGGGAATGGAGACATGGACTTGTTCTTTGATTGACTCTCAAATGCCAACTGTTCAGAAAAAGGAGAGAAGACACATGTGCCAGTTCAAATCAAATAAAACATTTTCAGATGAGCCCAGCTATGCCGTACTGTCTTCTATGTAAATCAGGTAAAAGTTCTGGCCCCAGAAAAGAATTGGTTTGTGTAAAGAATCACAATGCATGATTTGCCTAGAGGGTCAGAACTTCTGTGAACATCTTTGTACAATGATTATTTTTTTTTGCAGAATGTGCAATAACACCCTTGGCTGACTATTCTATATACCATTTTATGGGAGGTTCCTTCTTAAAGTCAATGAAAATTTCTTGAGTGCTAAACATGTGCACTAGTTTCCCTAAACTAGATTCTGACAAGTACAGTTCTGAGCATTTGGGGAATTAGCATTTGCCTTTGGAGACAGTTGTCCAAAGAGCACTTCCCAAGGCCATACAATGCAGACACTTTGGTTCACTGAAGTTACACTTTTGGCAAATCAGACCTACTGAGGGAATAGTTATAGAAGCTGAGTAGTTGCTGAAAATCATATGGAGGAGGAAGAAACAGGAAAACCATAGGTCAAGTGACCAGAATAAAGGACAATATCAAGACTCTGAGCAAACACTAACTAAATTGCAAGCCTCATAATTTTGTGGGGAGCTTCACAGCCTAAGCCCAGTGGTTAGGAACTTTGTGAATTTTCTAGAATTAGGATGAAACAGAAGTAGACAAATTAAGCAGCTGTGAAGCCATTTAGAATCAGTATGTTTAACTCTGTGCAAACATCAAACTGCTTGTGCGACTCCAGTGGAAAAGCAAAGACATAGGTTTTCAAACAGTCATTGGAGGACAGACATCCACACAAAGGCAGCTTGAGAATGACTGTAGATTATATACTTGCTTTCTTGGCAATATTAACTCTATTCTTCTAAACAGACTCAATGTTTAGACACAGTTGCTTACTGTATTTTGACTAAGCAATAATAGCTTCGATTTTCCCTAAGCTTGAAGCAAAGCCTAGTAGGAA
>PVHX01025335.1:0-22544 GCA_004024805.1 Geosciurus inauris | reverse complement strand
TAAAATAAAGACATTGTGTCCATCAACAACTAAAAAAAAATATTTAAAAAAAAATTTTTTAAAGAAGTGTGGAGGCTGTCTGGGTGGGGGTGATTTGTAGCTAACCATCTTCACCACACTGAACTGTCCCGCAGGGGAAGCGGGAGTCATGGTGTATCTATCATTTGGTGAGTGACCACTATTCAGAACCAGTGGTCAGCAAACCTTTCTTACAAAGAGATAATGAGTACCTCAGACTGGCAGGTTATGTGGTCTCTACCAGTTACTCAATTCTTGCCATTACAGTGTAAAAGCAACCAGAGACGGTTTATAATCAAACAGTGTGGCCATGAGCCATTAAGACTTTATTGGTTTTGAGCTTAAATGTAATTATGGGAACAGAGATGATATGCATACAGATCTGTATGGAAGCAGGAAAAATTGAAAGAATGGCTGCATCTGGGGGTGGTCAAAGCATTGAGCCTCAGTCAGCTTTTGATCCATTGCGGAATATCAGCTTGTCATTTTGAGGGGTGTTGGTTTTGGGTGAATGGAATTTAGGGTTTTAGAATTTGCTGGGTACAGATCAGAGTTTGGGTATTCCTGGTCTGTGATCCCCTACTGTTATGTTTCATGCTTTAGAAGGTGGGCACACTCTTTCAATATCTTTAGGTTGTCACTGTCAACACTAAATTGTTTGTCTTCTCTGGAGAGCACAAAGTTGCTCTGTTAGAGAATTCTGGTTGATGGACCATCAGGAACCACTATTACAATCTGCTTGAGATAATTATTCCATATATGTCATGACTTCCTGTTCCCAGCACTGGGCACTTAACATGTGATCATTGTTCCGTATTCGTTGAGTTGAATGTTCCTTTGGGCAAGTCCTGTCTTTTAGCCATTAATTCTCTGCCACTTTGGAGGTGGGAAGGGTTGGCTTTATTATTCATCATAGTCTGTGCAACTTTTGACTCTAGAATGTCTGCCTCTTTTTTTTTTTTGGTACCTGGGATTGAACTCAGCTTCCAAAAAACTCAACCACTGAGCCACATCCCCAGCCCTATTTTGTGTTCTATATAGAAACAGGGTCTTACTGAATTGCTTAGTGCGTCACCATTGCTGAGGCTGGCCTTGAACTCGAGATTCTCCTGTCTCAGCCTCCCAAAGTGCTAGGATTACAGGCGTGCGCCACCACACCCGGCTGAATGTTCACCATTTTGAGTAATAGTTGCTGTTCTGCCATCTTAGCTTTCTGGACTTGTCCTTACTTTTCTTGACTATCCTATGTTCAATCCAGTTGTTCTTTCTGTGGGATGAAGGCAGTGGGAGAAAGGGTCGGGACAGTCCAATATGACCATTGCAAGCCTGCCCTTGCCCTTCAGCACACATGTGGTCAGTACTGCCTTTGAGGGATTTCCTCTGCTGTATAGTGACTTGAGTTCACAAAAAAGCTTGAGTTGTCACTTGCCTGCCCCATATCCTGCACTACAGGTGGCTTTTCCATGGCACCTACATCTGGTGGTTAACCCAAGCCATCACAGTTTTTGAGAAACCTAGTTGGTCATTCAGTGAGCCAGAAAGATTAAGATAAAGAGATCAATCCCCGGTACCAAAAAAAAAGATCGAGAGAGGGATCTGTGCTTTTCTGAGTCTCGTAGCACATGCTGTGGACATGTGGACTTTAGTCTTTTCATTACTGTCTTCAGAGACTCAAGTTGCATCTGCTAGGAAGAAAGGCTGCTTGCCCGATGCTTCTCTTTCCTAGAGAGAATACATATGCAGTCTGTGAGTGACCCAGGCTGTTCCAGTCTCCTCCATTCACCACAAGCACCTCCACCAACTCCCCCACCTCTCACACCAGCAACCCTGGGAGGAAGTGGCCAGGGCTGGAAAGTGACGTGTTCACAGAACCCCACAGCCAGGTTGTGGGACGTGTCTTTGAATTCACTGTCCAACATTCTCTGCACTTTGCTCCAAGGAGAGCAGAACTCAGATAGTCTCTTGTCCCAGAAGAATAAGCCGTTTTGTTTAATCAGGCTAAAAAACCTGACTTCCCCCACTCTGCTTGCCTTTATCATCAGCTCGGTAGTGCAGTGAATTACAATGTCTTAATGGTTGTGGCCTGACACTAGTCCTAGCTAACTACTGCTTTTCCTCTTATTCATCCCTGTTGCCCTAAACAGCTTCAGCATGGGCCCCTGGGTTTTCTGTGCTGTAGAGGCAGCAGAGTTTCTGCTATAGAGTTTTCCCTGAGCGTATGCTCTTCCTCCAACCCCACCCCTGCCCCTGTCTTTTGTGTCAAAATCTGAACTTATCTGCTGAAGCACTATCTCCCAAGGGAGCTCTGATAGCCAAAGAAGACTGGGTTCTGGTCTTCCCTCTAGGTGTTGCATCTGCCACTGTGCTCCAGCTGGCCTCGGGCAAGACATTCGCCCTTTGGAGGCTCCCTCTTCATTATTTGTTATGTGAAAGTTTGGGGCAAGGCAGGCCTGTTTCAGAAAGGCTAAGTTAACTCTCAGCAGTAGGAAAGAATGGGTGCTTTAAGTAAGCAAGGTGTTTGGGGAGCATTTCTACAAGGGATTTGCACACAGATAATTCCAGTTCACTTTGGAAAGGAAATGTTGTCAAGTCTCCTTAAGGACAACATCAAGTTTCTGGATTCTTTTCCTCTTTCAGATGCCAGTATGGACAGAATAGCTTATGATGCTTATCCCCACCCACCACTTTCGAGACATTGAGCGGAAGCCAGAATACCTCCAGCCGGAGAAGTGCGTCCCACCTCCCTACCCTGGTCCTGTGGGAACCATGTGGTTTATCCGCGACAGCTGTGGCATCGCCTGTGCCATCGTCACCTGGTTTCTGGTCCTCTATGCAGAGTTTGTGGTCCTCTTTGTCATGCTGATTCCATCCAGAGACTACGTGTACAGCATCATCAATGGAATTGTGTTCAACCTGCTGGCCTTCTTAGCCCTGGCCTCCCACTGCCGGGCCATGCTGACGGACCCCGTGAGTATGTCTGGGCTCGTTTTGACCAGCCCACACTCTCCTCCTCTAGCCCTGACATGGCCAAAGCCTGCATGCTCCCCTTGGACCTCAGGAATGTGGAAAACAGGAAGGCCACGGTTGGTTGGGAAAATGGGTTCCTCCTTGTTAGAGTTTGTGGGACTCTGACTGGGGAAGAGAGGCCAGCATCTGTACTACAGCCTGTTTCGATTAAATGGTACCATATACATATGGATGTACACCTTCATTGAGCTGCTGCAGGAAGAGTTTCGTCTGGGGGAAATTTGGCCTTTGGTTTGAAAGGCTTAGAGACTGGGGCGAGAAGGTTGGAGCAGAAAATGTGCTAGGTGCCTGGGTTGGGATGGTGAAGATAGGATTGGAGCTAGATGGGCTTGAAATTAAAGCTATATCCATTTCCAGGACCCTGCACAGATATGGTCTTCACTGTGCTTGAGTGAGGTTCTCTTTTCCTGAAAAGCTAGACAATCCTGTTTGGGGCTGTAGCCAGTGGTCCTTGGTGAATATATGTGGGTAAAACAGAGTTGATCTTCTCAGTGACTTAACTAATGTACCAAGCTGTGCAAGTGGCTATGGAATGTTTTTGTACCCTAGTATTAGGCCCTCTATTCCCGTTTCTTGTCATTTTCTTGTATGAGAAAAGCCAGAGGATGAGTTATTTGATAAAGACCTCTATGGCTTAATAGTTTCAGTGTGTGGGATGTGTTTAAATTAGGAAAGGGAAAACACTGCTAATGACATGCAGATTTTGTTTCTGTGAGCCCCAAGAAATACAGTAAAGATGATGAGGTCCCGAGCTAGTTCTCTTCTCAAAGGGCTCCATTTCCTGCTGGTTCAGATGACAGATTGTTAATCCGTTCCAAGGGAAGCTGGCTTTCCTAGCTCAATTACATGTCAGTGACTGGTCTAGACAGGGCCCCTTCTGTGCGTGTGCCTCAGGGAGCTCATATACACTGGCACCGGCAAGTAGGGGCCTGTTTGCTCAGAGTTGGTGCTGCTTATGGGATCGCCAAGCAGTCGTCACCTGCAGGAAACAAAGCACCTGGTTACGATTGAAAGTGCCCCCAGACACAAGGGTATAAAAGAGTATGAACTTGGTCATACTGAAAACAAGTGTTTATTCAGAAAATGTTATGATGCCTTGCTATTGCGGGATACAGAGGTAAAAGACATTATTTTGCTCAGCTTATAGTTTACTATCTACTAAGTCCCCAGTGCTATTCTACCTTTAGGGTACCCTCTGTCTAGGGGAAAAGAAGCAAGGACAGTTGCAGATGATGAAGGCTGTGGCAGAAGGAAGTGTGGTTTGTGGTGGAAGAACAGGGAGGAGACGTTAGCCAAGCTAGGTGGGAGTGACTGAGAGAGGAGGTGATGCTTCAGCCAGTTCTCATCAGAACTGTGGCTGTTAGCACAGGAGGTGGAGGGTGGTAGGACAGGGAGACAGGGGCGACATTCCAGGCAGAGGGATCAGTCTATACAGACACAAGCACGCAGGAATGTGGCTCCAGGGCAGGCAGGCATTGTTCAGAATGGTGGGACCTTAGGAGGAAAATGGTTTGAGTTGGTGTAATGATAGGTGTCAAAGGAGGGCAGAAGTTGGATGATCACGGGTGGTCTAGAGCCCCTGAGGACTTTAAACAAAAGAGTGACAAAATCAGATTGTCATTTTATGAGGACCACTCTGGCAGTAGTGCAAAGGAGCTCTGGGGGACACTGATGGATGGAATAAAATGAACGGTCGTGTTTATTGAGTACCTGCTTTGTGAGAAGTTCCTTTCTGAGCAAGAAAGACAGAAATTTTTGCCATTCTGAAGGTCACATTCTAGTGAAACAATCTGGCAGCAAAGACATTGAATGACATTATTGTAATGTCAGAAGAACATAAGTGTTTTAAAGACAGTAGGACAGTGTGACTGGGGTGATGTGGTGACTTTAAAGGGGGACTACACTAGATCAAGGTAATCCAGGGAGGCTTCTCCTCAGTAGGGCCATTTTAGCTGACCTGGATGACATGAAGCTGTAGGATCTGCGGGCAGAGCCTTCTACGCAGAGAAGAGAATAGGTAATAAGGCCCAGAGGCAGAAGCGAGTATGGCATACTTGAGAAACAGGACTAAGGCCAGGGTGACCAAAGCAAAGAATGGGGGAAGGGAGTGGAAGGGGCTGCAGAGGCCAGTTGTGCGGGGCCTTGTCAGCCTTGTGAGAACTTTGGTCTTTACAGAAGCAATGCGTGATGTGCATTGTACTCACAGTGGAGGTTCAGGGTGGGATGAATAGAAACTAGAGGAATTGTAGTAATCCAGATAAGATGCGACAGTAGCTTTGATGAAAGTGGGGGCCATAGTAGCTTTGACCAAGTTTCCAATGAAACTGGAAAGAAGCCATTGGATTTGGACTATGTGTTAAACCACCAGTTCTCAAGTCTGGGTGCGCCATAAAATCCCTTGGAGAGCTTTTAAAGAGAATTGATACCTGGCCCCACCCTGAAGATATGACTGTAATTGCTCTGAAGGCAGGACCTGGGGCTTTGGGACACTTAAAAGCTCCCATGTGTCCCTCATGTTCAGTGAGGCCCTAGAACTGCTACTGAAAAGACTGAAGAACAGAGATTGATCAGAGAGCGTGCCTTCCAAAATCTTAGCTAGAGCAGCTGGCAGATCTTAGCTAGAGCGAAATCTTCGCTAGAGCAGCCGGCAGAATCCTTTATTGAATGGGAAAGTCCAGGAAGGAATGGATATAGGAGGAGAACTCAAGGCTTCTGTTCTGGCTGAACTGCCTCTACATTAGGTGCAAGCAGAGATGTGAGGAGGACAGTACACAGCCAGTCTTGAGCCGGTGAAGGACCAGGATTAGAGATTGGAGTGTGGAGGTGAAACTAGGGAGCTGGATGTTGGATCATGGGAGAGGACGCTTCCACCCTGGAATTCTTGCTGCGCTCAATTATTCTTTTATAAACCATATAGAAATGTGCATTCTCTCTAGGAACCTCTTCAGGCTGGCCCTGGCAATTGGATGCAGGTCAGCATGATTCTCACTATGGCATGTTGCTCAGCTTCCAGTCCTGAGTGGGTGAGAGCTGCTGACTACATCCCAAACACCAGTGAGCTTCTCATAGGTATGTTTTGCTGGTAGCCCCAAAGAAAGCCAGGTCAGAAAATGAAAGGTCTGTCAAATAGCTACCACTAGCAAGGGAAAAATTCAAAGCATGTCCTATAGACCAGCCATCTCAAGATCTTCATGCCACCACCTGCTTTTCCACACCCCCAGCATATGACATCTTATGCAAAAACCCAGTATGTAAAACAGAAGTGAAGCTGCAGAGATGGGGGCCCTCAGGGCACCACTGAAGCACCTGAGCTTCTAAGGAGCAGAGTTGGGAGCCCAGATCTCAGATGAAAGCCGATCGATTGGGGTCCCCTTATTAATACAGCAGGGATGTCTATTTTAAGAAAGAAGTCACTGTGGGGCTCTAAGGAACTCCGTAATATGATTATAATATTTTGTATCTGAGAAGTTTGTGTTGCCCATAATTTTTTAGGACAACTTATATCCAGAGATTATAAACCATATATGTATTGTATATGATTTTGGTTAGCACCAAAAGGGAGAGAGAGAGAGAGAAGGAAATCTCTTATGTGATCTCCTACCAGACAGTTACTGTCCCACTTCCAGGTTTAAAATTTTTATTCCAAATGTAACATCAGAACAATTGCAACTACTGTAACTTTCTGAATCTTCGAGCGGTCATTTACTCCAGCATAACCATAATTGGGTCCACACAGAGCTTGAGCAGAAAGAGGGAGAGGGAAAAAACTCACAGATATGTAAGTGGCCCCATCAGAGATGAAGCTAACATTTGAGAAGTAAGCTCCATAAACAGAGGGAAGAAGACAGATGGACCAAAAGGCGGGGTAGGCGCCTCACTAGACCTGGCCACCCACCTGGCCTGCCTGGAAGCACACGGATGTGCGTGAGGGCGAGTCAGGCTGACATTTGATCTCATGATGCCCTCTCCTTGCCCACTATGGGGTTGTAATGTTACTTCCAGGAGCTTTCTGTGTTCCAGAAACAGGCATTTAGAAGTCTCATGACTCCACTTGCCCTGAGGAGGCAGCCTCTTGAAGATAACTTGGACTCAGAAATCCTTATCTTAAAAAACCTCTCTCTCCTTACCCACTTCGCAATTTCTCCACATTTGCTAGCTCCAAAACATTCTAATTCTTCATCCTGTGAACTCCCTCAGAAATCCATAAAAAGTTAGATCCAGGATAATGTCTGTCTCCCAGAAGACACTGAAAGCTGAGAGAAATAGCTTGTTTCTGATGGTTCCAGCTGCCAGGAGGCTCAAAGCCAAGCATTGCACCATGACAGCAGTTGCATAAAACCTTGTGATCACTTTATTTTTGCCCCTCCTTTCCTTGGACCCTAATCATTTACTTAATCTCATAAATTATTCCAAATATGAGATTTGAGAAAAGGAGGAATATAAATCCATTCAAATGAACCATGTTGTTAAAAGAAAATTCATCTGCCTACTACTGCACCCCCCACCTGAAGTCCCACCCTGTGAACACCTCACTATAAAACCAACCTCCATGACTGTCTTAGACCACTGCAGGCCACTGATTTTTATTTCAGTTGCTAAAAGTTACCAGTGGACATGTTGGAGATCACTTCAAATGTACAGTTGATGTTCCCTCCTGGAGCCTCTTTAGCAACCTTATTGAGCACATACCATAGTGTATAGAGCCACTTGGAGAAGGGTAGCGCAGCAGCATGATGTGGGGCCTGTGGGAGGACAGAGGAGAATGACACATGGGCTCTCCTGCCACAGGCCAGGTGCCTTATCCATCTCACCTAGGGATACTGGCATGTCCCTGAATCAGGTCAGGGTCCATTTGAATAGGAAGTTTCTCATACCTGCCACTCAACAATCTGCCACTGAGCCTCTTTTTTGCTCCAGAGAAAAAAGTGAACAGTTTGGGGCTCACCTACCTCCTACCTTTCTGTGGAGGAGACTGGAGGCTCCTGGCACAGGCCTACAGCTGGTTACCTTGTTCCTGGGAGAGCTATTAGAGAGCTTTTCTGCCCAGACCAGCCATTGTGCACATGCCTGGTTCCTGACTCCTAAAATAATGTGAGCAACCTTTTCATTTTTGTTACTTCCAATGGATGGTAGTGCTGAGTCCCTGAGTCCTTTAAATTGTTGGCTTTCTTTCCCTTTCTTTTCTTTCTTTCTTTTTTTTTTGTGTGTGTGTGTGCGTGTGGTGCTGGGGATTGAACCCAGGGCCTTGTGCATGCAAGACAAGCACTCTACCAACTGAGTTGTATCCCTAGCTTCTTTGCTCCCTCCTTCCTTCCTTCTTTTCTTCCCTCCTTCTTTTTCTTTTGTTTAATTTAATCTTTTCTTGTTGGCATTTCTTTTTTTTTTTTTTTTGGTACTGGAGATTGAACTCAGGGGCACTCAACCACTGAGCCACATCCCCAGCCCTACTTTGTGTTTTATGTAGAGACAGGGTCTCACTGAGTAGCTTAGCACCTCGCTGTTGCTGAGGCTGGCTTTGAACTCGGGATTCTCCTGTCTCAGCCTCCCTAAGTGCTGGGATTACAGGCTTGAGCCACCGCGCCCAGCTTTGTTGGCATTTCTTTAGACCTGTCTTCACTGCTTTCCATAGGCCTGTCAAAGCAGGCCTTATCCCAGCCCTGTTTTAATCTGAGTATGAATATAGTTGTTGACAGTGGAATGATATGATAGCATCGAGGCAATTTTTAAGAAAGCTTTTTTCAAGTCACTTGTTTGAATATTCGATAAACCTGTCTGCCTTCTACTAGAACTTATGTAGCGCAGACTCTAAGATTTGTATGGCCTGAGACTGGATCCTGGTGCTGCCACTTATTAGCTGTGTTGTCTTGGGGAGTTGTTTGGCCTGTCTGCCTTAATTACCACATCTGTAAAATGAGGGGTATGATAGTCTCTACCTTATAGGTTTATTGTTAAAATTAACTGACGAAGTACAGTTTTGTCACAAAGCATTTGAAACTGTGCCTGGCATATGAGCACTAAATGTCTGTTGTATCATTATTACTCAGCTTGGGTTTACTGAATGCAGGCTTCTTGCCAGGCCCTGGGCAATTTGCTAGGCTACAAGTTGAAAGACATTGTCTCTCCAGGAATTTATAGTCCTGTAGGAGAGATGGTGTATAATTACATGATGTGTGTTACAATACCAGTACATCCTCCAGGAATTCCCAGTCTTAAAGGAGAGGTAGTTTGTAACTACATGAGGTGTGTTCTGACACAAGTACAAACTGGGGGCGCAAAGGCTGCCTGATGGTTCTGCCTCAGGGAGAAGACAAAAGAGGTGATCCCCAGTGGGTTTTGAGGTGGGTACAAGAGGTAAAGAAGTGCTTGGCAGGCTTTGGGAAGGTGCCATCAAGGCTGTGGAAGCAGAAAAGAGAAGACTGAAGAGGGAGTGCCTTTGAGAATCTCCAGGCAGGACTGTAGCACTGGATCGGGTCCCAGGTTGGGCTGTGGCAGCCTTGTGCACCCTGCCCAGAAGCTCAGACCATGGTCACTAGGAAATGAGTGAAAATTTTAGGCCAAGAATCATGTCATCAGGCTCACATTTTAGAACGTTTACACTGGAAAATAGTGGGGAGAAAGGATAGAGGTGGGGCACAGGATACCAGGGAGGGATGGGGGGCAGAGAGGACCAGGATGGTCCTAATGGTCTGGTACAGTTGCTAATGGGGCCAAGGGAAGACCCTGACAGCAGTGGAAGGGGAGAGCATGGGATTCAGGTCAGTTGGGGGATTCAAGGTTTGGGTGAAATTAATCTCTTAAGAGTGCGTGGAGTCTGGAGCAGAGAGTGGGAAGAACTGAGGGTGACTACCAGATTTCTGTCCTGGATGACAGGGTAGATGGATGTGCCAACGTCCAGGGAAGGCAGACTCAGGGACAGTTGGGGAACAAGTAAGCAGGTTCCATTTTAGCGATGTGCATTGAATTTTAGAGGTTTTATTTCATTGTTTCAATGCCTATTGGACAACCAGGTATTGATATGTGCAGATACAGGTCTGAGTTGGAGCTAGTGATTTGAGCATCATCACTGGGTAGTGCAGGGGAAGCAGGAGTCAAAGGCAAGAGTATCCAGGAGATAGTGTAGAGTGGGCAGGGCCAAAGGCTAGAGTGGAACCCTGAGGAACACTAGTGTCCAGGATGGGCAGGAGCACAGAGCTGGGGAGAGGCACAGCTTCCCCTAGATGCGGGGAGGGACTGGGACTCAGAACAAGGTGCTGAGGAAGATGAGAGCTTAGAATCCACCTTGGCATTTGGCCACAGGAAATTGCTTATAACCTGTGAAAGCAGTTCCCCTGTGTGGAGGGGTCAGGTGGCAGAGAGCAATAGAGTAAAGAGTAAGAGGTGAGCAGAGACAAGTACACATGCTTGAAGAAGCTTAGCTGTGAAGAGGGAGAGTACCAAGAAGAGAGAGCTCAAAGTAATGGTATGGGGTCCCTGAGGGCCAAGGTTAGCTGGGTCCCTAGTCTTCTGAGACAGCACCAATGCATCCAAAGATGGAGGGCAAGGAGTTAAGGGATACAAAGAGGGTTTGGTGTCATGCACTATAGTGCAAGTCTATAGTTCCAGCTACTTGGGAGGCTGAGGCAGGAGGACGGCGAGTTTGAGGCCAGCTTGGGCAACATAGGGAGGAAGGAGTGAAGGGGGAGGGAGATGGGTCAATGCGTCAAGGTCAAGGTAGGTACTAGAAGTTTAGGCTAGCCACTAAAGGAAATGGCTGATAGAGACATGTCATGCCTCCTGCCACACATGAACACATTATATTCCTTCCCTCTCTGCAGAAAGGATAAAGTATGGGAAAGCTCTAATGACTTCTCACAATTCTATAAACTAAATTAACCACATTTCAACTAATTCCACTGTGGGGCCATATGTGTATTTTGGAAGTATATGAACACTTTTTTTTTAGGTCTATAGATTTTTAAAGTATTTTTAGGTCACTAGGTACCAAGAAAAAAGACTAGGAGAATATGCTTCAAAATAGTAGTAGTACATACCTTGGGTGAATGATTTAAGAGTGGATTTTTCCTTTTTCACTTTCTCATCTGTATTTCCTTTTTTTAAAATATTTATTTTTTAGTTGTAGGTGGACACAATAGCTTTATTTTATTTTTATGTGGTGCTGAGGATCGAACCCAGTTCCTCCCGCGTGCCAGGCGAGCACGCTACCACTGCGCCATAACCCCAGCCCCTGTATTTCCTTTTTAAAGATCACGAACAAGTATATATTCCTTTGGAAGTGAGAAAAAAAAATCAGTACCTTTGGATGTGCCAGGCTGCAGTAATATAGAACCTTCCAGGCATCCCTGCAAGGTGGGGGGAGGAGCTAGTGTATCTCAAATCTGTGGAAATGTGTGCAGAAGAGAATCTTCCTGAGAGAGAGGGAGAGTGGAGAGGGGAGGGAAGACTTCATCTGTGGCTGGAAAGTGCATTTGTCACAGACCACTATCTCAGGAGCTGGCCCAGCTGGTCTCTGACTCTGAGAGATGGGCACAGGTGGCTGGGCAGGTAGCTGGGCAGGTAGGACCTTGTCTGGATGGAAATGAGCCTTCTGGGAGATTTATGCAAATGGAATCACAGCAGAGGTGCAAACTTTTAGGAAGACTGAACTGCTAAGGATGGCTCTGACCAAGGTCTGAAACAGCCTGCAATCATGAGGGTAGTCAGTGAGACCTCTGACTGCCTGTTACAGAGGGACTTTGCCATGTATCCCTCTTGGTAACTGGGACCATATTAAAAACTGGGCCTGCAGGGGCCAGGGGTCCACTGGGTCTGCATTATGGAAAGCTGGGTTCCATTGCTTCTTCTCCTTGGGGAAATGATATCTCTTTGTACTTTTTCTCTTGTACATATGACAGTAGTGACTTCCATTTGCATTTTTATGATTTCAGGATAAACAGAAGGTCATACAGTTGTCCAAATGCAATTAGTTTTTACAATAAAGAGAATGAAAAACAAGGCCCTCTGGGGATTTGTGAGACTCTCTCCCTTAGCTGGATGCCGGGGGGGGGTTTAGATGACTCAAAATGAGACATTAATAGCGCTTCGGTTACAAACTTAAGGAAAACTGATCATATTTCTACTTTAGGTAGCTCCTTCTTGAGGTTTATTAATTTATTTCCTGTGTTTTTAAGTATTTTTTTCTTATTATACAAGCCGCATGTTCATAATAGAACATTTAAGAAATATAGTCAAGAAAATAAAAAGTCACCGTGATCCTACAACTCAAGACAACCACTAATACTTTTGCGTGTAGCTTTTTCTTTTGTTCCTGTTCGTGTGTATGTATACACACACGTTTGTATGACTATATAATTCTATTGTTGATATTTCTCATCAATTAAAATACATATTTACTGTCAAAAACTACATTGTAAATCGTACATACCATATGGTTCTTGCCCACCAAAGTGTATTTGCTTTCAAAATTTCTGTCATAGGCTTTTCTGACATCTGACTGTATTTTGCAGACCCAATTTTTTCTCCTTCTTTTTTGAACTTTTGAAAGAAAATGTAATGGAGTTGAAAGGGCATAAAGGACCTTGTCTGCACCCCACTTATAGCCCTGAGCCCCCACCAGGGAGATGAGCATATGTGTGAACAAGTGACCCTTTATGTTTTCTCATTGCTTCCTCAAGGTTTCTTATCTTCAAGCAAACCAGTGTTTGCTCCAAACAACAGGTCAGCCAAGTGCTGCCCTTCTCAAGAGTGAATAGGTCCTCAGTCAAGAGAAGGAAAGCCTCAGCAAGGGGGATTTGGGGGCCCAGCAGAAAGCCACATGAGGACAGAAAGGCCAGAAGTTCTGTGCTCCCACATCTGGGCTAAGGCTTGAACTAGTTCCTCTCCCAGGTGCCCCTCTCCTGTATGGCATCCACTAGGATCCTCCTGGCCTTCCTGGGATCCCTTTCCTCAGTCCTCCTGCCTCACTGTGTCTGTGCCACTGTCCAGCCACCAGCTATTGGAGGCCCTGAAGTCCCATCACTTCTCTGTGTTTCCCACA
Organism: Geosciurus inauris; assembly: GCA_004024805.1. NCBI lineage: Eukaryota > Metazoa > Chordata > Mammalia > Rodentia > Sciuridae > Geosciurus > Geosciurus inauris. The sequence goes on along the minus strand of PVHX01025335.1, from coordinate 9,466 downwards.
GTGCTTGGCACAGTGTAGACTTTCTGAAGGGAGTTATTGGTTGATTTGTCTCTGCAGTCACCTCAGCTGGACTTTTTACCCACTGTGAGTCATTTCTTTATCAAAAACAAAGCCACGGCTCCCTTGCATTCTCAACATTTGAAGATTTTTTTGTTTCTTCGTAGTTCTTCCCTTCCTAGAATTCTTCATTTGGAGGATAGGTTCTGAGACTTGGTCCTCATCCCTTCTGCTCTGGGAGCACCTCACTGGTATGTGACTATTTGTCACTCCCACTTGGCAGGAACTAGTGATGCTCTATTTGAAATGAAACCTTCACTTTGCCACCTTAGTAATCCACACTCTTGCTCATTCTGGAGTCTCCTGGAGGTTTTATAAAGTGCAGGTGTCAGGGCCCCACCCCTGACAGTCTTTAGTAGTGCTGCAGCAGTCTAGGTGTCTGTATTTTTTTAAGCTGGATCCAGAATTCAGGCTACTGTATACCAAGTATTTTGTGTGGCACGCATCATATTGAGCTCTTCCCATAAGCTGTCTATTTGCAATTTAACCCTCATGGTAATGATGGGAATCGGGTGAGAGGAATCCTGACTTACTGGTTAGAAACTAAGGCACAGAGAGGCCTACCTGCCTGCCCCTTACCCCTGTGCTGTGCCACCAGGCACTCTTCTCTTGTGCTTCTTGGATCCGTATTCCCAGCCACCTTCCTGACATCTTTTCCTAGGTGTCCCTTGGGTACTTCAGACCCAGCAGGCCCCAGCTGAACTTGCCCACTCTTCTCCACAACTTCTCCAGTTTTCTCTTGGTGGCTTTAAGGATGCTTCTGTTTACCAGCTGCTAAAAATCCAAACCTTATCAGTGTTCCTCTCTTCCCTTTCTGTTAGCCCCCGTATCATCACAACATTAAGATGATTCTGTACTATGCCTTCTGTAAGTTCAGGTGTCTGAATTTTCTCTCCATTTCACTTCCACCCTCATAGTTTAGTCCTTTCTTACTAGACTGTCAACATTAGCCTCCTAAGTGGACTCTGAAATTTTAATCTCTCCCTTCTTATGTGGTCCACATAGCACAGGAAGACACGCTCTATTCCCAAAGCACCCCTGTCACCCAGTTGCACTGGGCTGGCTGCCTAAAAGAAGAAGCCCAGCCCACCCTTAGGTCTGGCATTGAACACTCCACATGGGCTACCCTTGCCCCTGGTCTAGCTTCCTTGCTAACACTGAATGCCTGGGCTCAGAACGCTAGTTTTCTCGCCATCTCCCAAGTGTGCTAGGCCTACTCTCACCTCTACCTTTATGCCTGCACTTCTCTGCTGGAATCCCTTTTTTCCCACAGCTCTTACTGGAAAACCTCGTTACATTCCCTCTGGACAGCCCTTAAACATCAATTTCTTAAAACTTAAAGCTTTTCTGATTACCCTGGATAGTTGGCTACTGCCTCCTCTGTGCTCTCTGAACATAAACGACTTCTACATGTAACCCCCTTTATTAGAATTGTTGTCACCCTGCAAAAGACCATGAGCCTCCTGGAAATTGATTCTCAAGTCCATAGCCATGAGTATGGGAAGTAGGCTCAGCGCCAAGTAAGCGCTTGGTGAAGGTTGGCTCCTAGACCCCGCTCGGACTGTGCACTGCCAGTATCCATCTGTTTGGATGGGTGCAGAGCAACAACAGATTCTGATGGCATTTTGTCTTTGCTATTGGTTGTGCCCAAATGTGGACAGCTAAAATAAGAACACAAAGTGTTCACAAGCATGCTAGCCAGATGGAATGGCAAATCAAGAGGGTAGCCTGGCCAGATAGCAAGTCAGATACCTGAGGCCAAGGCTCCCTGTTGCTTGTGAATTTACTAAGGAAGAAATACAGCTTACCAGTCCTTCATAATAATAGTGCTGATTAAAAATAAAATAAAATAACATTTGATTCCAATTTAAACGTAACCCATTGAAATATAGAGCTGCACATTTTGATCTGGGGAATCTGGACTGTTAGATGAGATGCTCACCAATGAAAACTCACAAAGGCAGATGCTATTAACAGGAAATTTAATACAGACCAAAAAAATTCTGAGCCAAATTGTCACTGTTATGTTTAGGTAGGCAAGAATGGAGTCAGTGAAAACAATGTTAGCAAAATTAAAATAGAAAATAACTGGGAACCATGTAATTGTTCTTTGTAGAAAATTGATCAAGGGATTGATGTGGCCTAATGGCATTTCCTCAGAAAAAATCATTGTCAATAAATATTCCTTACCAGGCATGGTGGTACACACCTGTAATCCCAGATCCTTAGGAGGCTAAGGCAAGAGGATCACAAGTTCAAGGCCAGCCTGGACTACTTAGTGAAACCCTGTCTCAAAATAATATTAAAATTGCTGGGGATATAGTTCAGTGGTAGAGTGCTTGCCTAGCATGCACAAGTCCCTGGGTTCAATCCCCAGCACACTAAATAAATAATCTGTAATTAATTACACTGTTGATATAATTCAGAAAATAGAGTTTACACATGTGTGGTGGCTGCTTTGAAATGACTGTCTCCACTTTGGAGTGTTATGACTGATAGAACTGCCAGCACAACCCTGACACTTCTTCTTCTTTCTTACAGGGGGCAGTGCCCAAAGGAAATGCCACTAAAGAATTTATTGAGAGTTTACAGTTGAAGCCCGGGCAGGTCGTATACAAGTGTCCCAAATGCTGCAGCATCAAGCCTGACAGAGCCCACCACTGCAGGTACATGGGCTGGGGTTCCCCTGTCTCCTCTGAGCCACCCTGCCTCCTGTCACACACATACCCTAAAGTAGTACACACTTCCCCCCGAGGTGCCAAGTCACCAAGTGGACTCTGAACATCACCTGCTCTGCATATTGTACATTTCCATCCTGGTCCCTGTGAGCCCACTAGATTGGAAAGGCTTGTGATTTGGACTCGGGACATCTGCTCCAGGACCTGGCTCTGCCACACCTGATGCAGGCCTTTTTTCCATATATGTAAAATTGGGGAACTCCTGATTTTCCTACCCACTCACAGCTTTATAGCAAGGGGACCTTGAGACAAAGCTTTAGAAAATCATTCTGTGGACATCTTGTACTTGAAATAAAGGGTTGCTCCTGAATAAAGATTTTCCTTTAAGACCAAACTTCTAAAGGTTATGACTATTGTAGAATCAGCCCAAAAAACGTTTTCCCATCTTATCTGGCAAGTTTTCCCTTTCTGTTTTCAGGTTTGGTTGTTGTTTTGAGTCTTCTTAATGAGAAGATATCTAGATAAAAATTGCACTTTATCATTACAAGGGAACTTTAAATGCCAGAATACAGAGGGAGAAATGTCACTGAGGCCCCTTTTCAGACCAGTGCATGTGTTTGGGGTGGGGAGGGTTGTGGAGGAATGAACTTGCTCTCAGAGGTGAGAGGTCATCCTTGTCAGCCTGAGGCCATGGAGACATTGGGGTCATGTGAGGGGTCTGAGTGAATGAAAGGTGGCCTTTCCCTGCAGTCCTCACTGCCCACCTCTCAGAGGAGGCTAGTCAGTCTCTAGGGTTCAAATTCCAGTCAGCTCCTTGGTTCTTGCTGTATCACAAGCACTTAGCCCTTCCTGTCCCTTCATCACTCATCTGATTTCTGTCTTCACAGCCACCCTGAGAGCTAGGTATCACTGTGGGGGTTACTCTTCCTAGATGAGGAAACTAAAGCTCATGGTGATTGAGTGACTGCTCGAAGGTCATGCAGCCAGTGAGTACTAAAGACAGGATTAAGTTCTGGCTCCAGGTCCCAGCAGGGTTCTTGCCACTAAAACTCCAGTTTGGGAATGACTCATATAACTGTACTTGCATATTTGTTTCTCCGTCTCTCTAAGAGAGAGAGAGAGAGATCTGTAGGCCTCTTCCACTAGTTGCCACCTGCTTGAGGGTAAAGGAGGAACTCTAGCAGAGTCCTATGGCAATTACTGTCCCCTGCGGGGTTTCTGTCTCTAGATCAGCTTGCTTCTGAGGCCCACTTTAGGCTTGCTTCTTGTGTCTGAGATGGAAGCATCTGTCTAGCCTTTTCCTGCCACCCTGGGGTTCTGGAGCTAGTTGCTATCTACAGGTCACCCAACTTGCTTGTGTGATTCCTCAGAGTAGCCCCAAGGGTCAGACCAGGCTCTGGCCTTGAAGTTGGAGTGGTCAGTGTTGGAAATCTGGCACTGCCTCCACTGCAGTATGACCCTTAGGCCTCAGCTTTCTCTCCCATAAATAAGGGTTGTTCCTGCTTGTTATGAGGATTAAATATAAATAACTGTGCAAGTTGCCCAGCTCAGCGAGTTGAAGCTACTCAGTGGAAGAATGTGCAGGGAGCTGGAGATGTGCTGGGTTTATAAAGGCAGGACCAGAAATGGAGTTGTTAACTTTGCAGAAAAGAATTTTGGGGCAACCACAGTGGTTCTTTTCTCTTCCCTCCCCACGCCCTCAGCTGCCTCCACTGCCTGGCATTTTCCTGCCACCTCCTCTCCTCCCTCTCCAGGGTGACCAGGGGTGTGTTCTGAGTGCTAGTAAACATACCAGCTTGAGCAGCAGGAGATGCTGACTCAGATGAATGAGTGAGGATGCCTGTGCATTGCCTGTTCCTACTTCAGGAAGTGTGTGCTGACAGCTGCTCCTTTGTGATGGCACATGTGGCCCAGGCCATCTGGGGACCCATAGTTTGGATAAGGAGAATCCTCAGCGCATGAGACAGCCTGGGCTCGTTTGTGGTTGGTTGAGGCCACTCTGCTGTAGTTAGAGAAGGTCGGCACTGGGCTTGCCATGCTCAGTGTGCCTGCTTGTGTTTGCCCCCATCTCTTTTTCTCCTGTGCTCCCAACAGAGCCCACTGAATTTGAGGCTGTCACCATTCCCTGTGCTCTGGTGGGTACCACAGATACACCCAAACCTTGGACCTAAAGGATGTGTTTCCTTCTAGCCCTAGAGTATGCAGGTTGGTCTTTCTTCCAAAAGTACTTAGAACCCCAAGCTGCTTTGATCCTGGCATGGAGTCTCCCATTCATGAGGACCACGGAAACCTGTGGAAATTCTGTAAAAGGAGCCATTTGTGCTGATGTGGATGGTCAAGGCATTAGGCTTCTGCACTGAGCCCTTCTTGGAAGAGGTGAAGACCTCTTCTTGGGCAGGGCCTTAGCCCACACTCCAGCCTCCCCACACCCAGATACACATAGTGAGGCTGAGACAGTGGTGGGCTGCTTTGTATACTTACTAGATTCTTACTGTTTTGTCTTTCTTGTTGTTAAGACTACTAATAAAATGTACATAGCACTGGTATTGTGTTTAAAGTATTTAGCATACATTATTGCCTGAGAGATCAGGGTCATTCTGCTGAGGTTGATTTGGAGAATGTCATTTGTTTGCCCAGACCCAAGGTGAGGCTGTGCCCTGAGATGCTGTTCTTTCCCTCACATTGCATTTGACACAACCTTAGTTCTGAGCTGTGCTGGGCTGCACTATGGATCTTTTTGCTTATACTTTTGTCTCAGCCAGTGAGATGTGGTGCAGTGAAACTTGTGTGTGATGCCATGGCCCCTTCAGTACTTCTTGCTGTTTTCATTTTGCCTACTGGAGCGTCCAGGCAGATATGAGCCAGCTCATTTCCCAGGCTCTTTCATTACCTGTCTGTAGCATCAAAGACTTCATTCAGCAGACTCTGCTATGGCAGGCCCTGGGCTTGGCTCTGGGCTTATATTGGTAGATTAGAAATGGCCCTGAACCCAGGAGCCTTCTATCCAGGCAAGACAGACACTTGTCCATTGTGGCACAGTTCCATAAGTGCTGCTGTAAGAGACACACACAAGTCCTGCCTACGTTTGTAATCAGGATCATTACCCAGGATGGGCACGAGAGCCTCAGCCAGTTCATTTGGGACTACAAATGGAAAGGCCTGTACACCTCTCTGGAGAAGGGAACACATAAACCCAGAGGGAGTACATGGATGCAAATGAGCCAGTGAGCTTGTTGGGTTCTCCCAAGCTTTGAGTCCTGGAAAATGGTAGGGAACCTGGAGGAAGTGGGGAGGAGAAGCATCTGTCTTCTTCTACAACAATAACTTGAAACATAGAAGGGACCTGGGAAATATGGATGGCAGGGACACAAAAAAGCACTTCCATGTAAGGCATTTGGTCTTTTTAATGATGTATTGCACACGTAGTCCTTGTGCCCCAGGAACTTACCAGCCCACATTGTCTTGTTCACAAGATACTTGAATTAGTGGTAGAAAAGAGTGCAAGGAGAGGGCTGTGAGGCATGTTAAGGAAAGAGCAAGTTAGGAAGGTACCTCAGAGGACTTGGTTTTGCCAAGTGAGAAGAATGGAGAAAGGGTCCTCTGGCATCGGGCCCATCCACAGCAAGGAAGTAAGGTAACTGCAGCATGTTTGGAGAAGGGTGGCAGGTTCCTCTGTAACGATTGTGAGGCCTCCTCTGATCCTGTGCTTTGGCCGCCCTGCTATGTCTGGAGATGGGACACTGCTGAACCCACTCTGCAATGGAGGCTGGCTCCAAGGCGATGGTTCCTTACTGGTCATCGGGCCTTATAAATGGAAGTTCATGGTTTTCCCACCTCCTGTGGGATGGTGCCTCAGGTGAAACCACGGGGTACAGTGCGAGCTCCCTTTACTACTCCAGGCCTTGCCCCTGACATGCTCCATGCCCAGGCCATTCAGGGGAGCTTTCTGTGAGCAAGTCAGCCTCTAAGCAGTGCCTTACACACCACCCACTCCACAACCACCTGGCCCAGGTTGAGGAGAGGTGCCTTTTTGTTTTCTTTTTTTCTTTTCAGTACTGGGGATTGAACCCAGGGGTGCTTAACCACTGAGCCACATCCCCAGCCCTTTTTATATTTTATTTAGAGATAGGGTCTCACTAAGTTGCGTAGGGCCTCACTAAGTTGCTGGGGCTAGCTTTGAACTCAGGATTCTCCTGCCTCAGCCTCCCAAGCCACTGGGATTACAGGCGTGCACCACCACACCCGGCAAGAGGTGCCATCTTGATGGTTCATATCTTTGAGAACAGGAAACTCAGAGACCAGCATCTTCGACCAGTCTTTGTAGGACTCAGTGGCCATACTTACCTGCTCCCTGAAGTATAGGTGTTTGTCTTACTTGGCTGCCCAGTGAGACGTAGCTCCTTCTGATGTCCAGTGTCCTAGGCCAGTGCCTCATCTCTTCAGTGAAGCTAGGAGGAGAGCAGAGCACAGCTTTGCTGTGAGAGCTTATTTAAACTCTTGTACAGCTTTAAGAGGATGGAAGGCCATTTGGCGCCTCTCTGCCCCTGAGCCCATCCTGCCTCAAGAGCACACACTTGAAAACCCTTCTAGAAATAAGTCAAGATAGAAGAGGAACTTACTCAGGGTCATGGAGCAGGGCGTGTTTGTACCCTCAGGAGTCTGTTCCTCAGATGAAGAGGGACATAAGGAATCGAGAAGAACATCCAAGAAATGGGCTGCAGTGGGTGGCTCCTTGGGAGAGTGGGAGCCTAGTAGCTGAGGCCTAGAACACAGGGAACAAATTGCTCCTTGCTATCCGTGCTTTTAAAATTATTTGCTGGGAACAGTGTTACCAATTCAGATGTGTATTTTATATATATATAATTTTTTTTTCATGTGTGTGTTTAAAATTGTTAACAGAGAGAGAAACAGACTGGGCAATGGAGTTGCAGGTACCCAGTGTTCTGTTAGTTTTCCTCTGCCTCCCTTTTAGGCCTCTATTTTTCACTTTGCCTGCCTGGCCTCCAGGGAGATTATGGAGCCAGGCCAGCATGCTTGTGTTGGCAAGTCCCTTTGGAGTGGTGGAAAAGAGCGAGAATGGAGACCAGTATGAATCCACAACTTGTCTGAGCGAGGCCCAGTATGTGTTCTCATGTATTCTTTTTCTTTCATGCTGGTAAGAGACCCAAGGCTCAGAGTTCAGCTATTTGACCCAGGCAGCTCAGCAGATCCAGCTGCCGTGCCACCAGACATCAGGCCAGGCCTAGCAAAGATACCCCTCAACCCTGGGAGCACATGGCAGTGTTTTTAGAACTTCTGCATGGCCCTTGGTTTTTGGGGGAGAGGGTTGTTGGTTTGGGGGCAATAAGGAGCAACTCTTCTCTATATCCCATCCTACCGTCAAGTTTTTAAAACTACTACTTCATTCCATCTTTGTAAGTCCAGTTCTCAGCTGTGTTACCCCAGGAGAGCAGCCTCTTTCTCAACCATGACAGGTCTGATTTATATGTTAAACAAGATAAAAGGCCATGAGTCTGTCTGTCCCCCTGTTGGGAATGACTATGACCCTGGGCATAATGACCTTGCCTTCCAAGGTCCTTGTAACACACCCAGAAAAACCTCCAGCCCTGCCAGAGAGAGCCATTTCTGAGGAGTGAAGCTGGAGCCGTGGGTCCTGCCTTCCCCTTGGAGCCCCCAAACTGTTAGGATACCCCTAAAGGTCTGACCTGTGGGCTGTTTCAGTGTTTGTAAGCGGTGTATTCGCAAGATGGACCACCACTGCCCCTGGGTCAATAATTGTGTCGGCGAGAACAACCAGAAGTACTTCGTCCTGTTTACAGTAAGTCAGCTTCTGATGTCTGCCCTGCCCTCTGCAAAGCAGCGGAGCCCTTTATTCCTTTGCAAATTCTCAACATTCACAGCAGTCTTTACTGCCCTTGAGAATGCTGCGTGCCGTGATCTTTTCTGCCAAAGATCTCTCTGGCTTGACAAGTGCCCTCCACTTGCACATGCGGAAATGTTGATTAGCTCCCACCCCAGGTGTCAGGCCTAAGTAGCTAGGAGCAAGCAGCCTTGGCAGTGGCCTCATATCCTGAGCTGCAGGTAGGTAAAGAACACTTAGAGGACTGGAAGGGCCACCAGCAGTCAGCACCCTAACTTCAAGTGAAGAGAAGTAGTACGCCTTGCATGCCCCCAGGCAGCCCAGGTCATGCCTGGTGCCCTCGCTTTGTTTCTGTTCTGGTTCCACAGACTCAGAGAATGGCTGCTCCCCTCAGACCAGGGCGGGCGGTCGGAGGCCCTGTGGGGGAGTCACCAGATGCCTCTCTGGCCCCCTCCTTCAGGCCTCAGCCTAGCTAAGTGTTCCGAGGAGCAGGTCTGAGTGCCCTGCTCCAGAGTCTGCACGGTCAGAAGGTTCTCACAACAATGGCATCTGCACTGCTTTCCTGTTTCAGATGTACATAGCTCTCATTTCCTTGCACGCCCTCATCATGGTGGGATTCCACTTCCTGCATTGCTTTGAAGAAGATTGGACAAGTGAGTATGTGCCAGGGCTTCCCTCCCTGTTCCAGGGTGGGTTCTTAACCTAAGCGGGTTGGTCACAGACCACCTCCGTGAACCCCAGCTGTTTTCTTCATGGAGGCTCTGTTTCCTTCATGGTGCCAGCTGTCTACCTCAGTTTGTTAAATCTACTGCAAGACTATGGAGAGAACAGGGAAGGAACAGCAGAGGTTCAAGTCTATCTTCATGAAAGA